>UZAE01012105.1:21233-47946 GCA_900617975.1 Rodentolepis nana
GAGGCGGGGGGGGGCGGGGGGAGGGGGGGGAGGTGGAGTTCAATGTCAAGGATCATGAAGCTGTATTTCAGTTCTTTCTTAGACTCGGGCTGTACAGCTTGTACTTAACGGGCAGCTCGCTTCCCTCAATGCTAAATTTCTCCATTCAATACTTGACTTGCAACAAGTGCAAATGTTTACGACATTCCGTGTTTACAAGCCGGCATTGTTTAATCAAGAGAGAGGGGGTCAATCTAGCCATTTCAGTTCACTCTTTTTCCATTAGATCACCAACTTATGGCAGGCAATCCACCTTACCTATTGAAATTACTAGCAGATCTTAAGCAGTGACATTTCACGAGCCAAACTATGCATTTTGTTAGTTGCGCAATAAAAATTGGAAGCAAAATATATTCCACGTTTCTGCACCATGATGACGTCCACTTAAGATGTCAATTGCGTTAGTCATGCTACTTTTGCTGAATTCCAAAGTGGTATTGTGAGAAGTAAGGTCGTGCCACAATCATTTTGTTAACGCTGACAGCACTGACAGAGCAAATCCACATAAATTTTGTCATTATGGCAACCGTGTAGTGTGCAGTTGTTTGAGTTTACCGCAAAAACTTAATCTGCCAATTCGAAATTGCAAAGGCAATATTTGAAACTTGGCGCGTAAAAAATGGAGAATCTGCTTAGGTAATAATCTGAAGAAATAATATGCTTGTTTCTTTCAAGTTTCTCTTTTTCTGACTTCACTTCTGCCCACTGTCTGACCTAATTCAATGGTTTTCCATCGTATGAGTTCAATCCATTTTAGTCTGAAGACTGTATTGGAGTGATACTTAAGGCGTGTTTTTCAACGAACCAATCAAAACCCGTTTTGATGAGATTAATTCTATTAATGTTCTTAACATTGAAGCCTACACCACGCCCATCTTGGCTATACTGGCTAGAAGCTAATAAGTTTGGCTTTAAAATTCTCATCTTTTTTCCATTTCGCCTTTCGTTGTCATCTCTATTGACCGGATGTACTTTAAGACAATTGAACTTGTATGGTTCATGACATTCATATATACTAAAATGATTAAATAAAATTTGAGTTATGAAAGAAGTCTGTTTTTACGTTAACCAGTTATAGTCGCGAAATTTTGACCTAATTCATGAAGGTCATATGATACCTCACATCACAGATAGTTGTTGAAATCGCTTTGTATTTAGTGCAAAATAATGAAATTATTTACCTAGGCCCGAATAAGCTCTGTTGTCTTGCTTTGAATTTTTCGAAACGGCTTTCTTTTCAGCACCAACAGGTGAAAATGTGAGAAGTGCACTTTCCAGTAATTATTACACCAGTTAGATGTGATTAATTGATTGTGATTTTTTTTTCACAATTCAGTTACTATAAACATGCAAGTATCAGGTGATCTCTTCCCCTTCAGCGTACTTACTATCATGACGGCAGTAGGAACCAAGCAAGCATTCAAGCAAGGTCTACCGACTTTGCATCCTACATCATGCATAACGATTTAGCCGCCACTGCTACGTGTTTGTTAGGTTCATTAAGTGCTAATTGGAGTAACTCAATGAAGGTTGATAGGTTGATGTTCACAAATTAAACACTCTTCACTGGCCCGCTTTCACTCTCTGCTTCCTTTGCTTGACCACTCATTGAACTATTTTTTTATTCTCTGTGTCCAAATGCTTTTTAATGATAGTAATTTAATAACAAAGTTGTTTTTTTTCAACAATAGTAACATTTTTGGCTTATTGCAGCCCTCCTCTTGCATTCATAGTGGCTTTAAAGACTAACAATTTCCACCTAATGTTTTAATGAAGTGCAGGATGATGTGCAGAATGCTTGCTACAACTCTCACGCATGCACCCTTCTAATCAAGCCTCCCACAGCAACAGCAGCAACGACATTCTCACACGACTTTGTGTGTCATTCTGCTTAAATGATTGCCACATTTGGCTTATTTAATGCGTCTATTTGTAGTGAGTTGGAAAATTATTCCGACCATATGCTACTGGCACATGTGATGCTTTGCTTTGCCCTCATTAAACTCAAGCAGTAATACCTATTTATTTATTTACTCCCCAAAACTGGTATCGAACAGACTGACTGACTGTGCTCAGTTTCAAGTTCTCTAAGTCTATGCCAACATATTATTAAGTTGGTCTAAATTAATTTAAAAAATAAACCACCTTTGTTTATAAGTAGTACGATACTCAGTTCTTGAAATCCACAGTCTACCAAATTGTTCATTCGATTACTATGATGTCTAAACCACAATGGTTGCGACGAATTCCTATAACTTTAATATTGTCAAATTTTCAACCATGAGTAAAGTTCCTCATTCAAAGCTTTCTGCCTTATTTTTTTTCTTAGCCATCACTCTGTGAGAGCCATTTTTCTACCTGTCATCAACTTTTGGTGGATTTTGAGGAGATAACTGGCTTCTTCTACACTTTATTTTTCATTCCTATTCCTTTTCAGGAAGACATGCCAAAATAAGTGTGTCTGAGCTTATCAATCAAATATTTGGAGGTATGTAGAAGCACGGCTTTTCTTATCTAAACAAGTAAAGACAAAACACAATTGAGCTTCGTGTGGTTTGATGCTGCGCTGGTTTCGGGAATTCTGTCAATTGACACACCTTTCCTTTTACTTTTAGGCGAGAAAAGAGGGCATTCGGATGTTCGACGAAAGGGTGAAATGAAGGAAGACAATGCTCGTTTGAACTCCTTGGCTTTGCGTAGTCCGGACAGAGTGGAGTGCATGCAATTTGGAAAGGAGTTGCCATCTAATTTGGTGCCTTATTACACACCTCCTTCTTCTTTCGTGATTCCTGAAGTTGAAACTCACACTGATTTGCCCTCAGCATCACCCTCGTCTCAGGTTAGTTGGCTATTTTCATATTACGCTATGCCAAATGACACATTCACGTAATCGACGTGAGTAGTGTAGGAATTCAAGCTCCGCTATGAGTTTGTTTTCTGATTTTTGCTCAGTTTTGATCAACCATAAAATGCGGATATGGTTGATCAGTGTTGGTCCAATGACTTGAGACGGATTAACTTAGCTGCATTTGAACTCCAATACTTGAAGAGATAGTTTAGACAAATGGTCTTTATCGGATCATTCATTAATTATACTGCCTCATAAATGGATTAGGATATTTTTTAATAAATCAAAATTTTTGTCATTTAACTTCCTTCTCGTTTTCTTATCTCAGTGTCTGGGTGAGTTGTAGTCTATCGATATCCAACGAAGGAATAAATTCTAGCAGAAGAACTGGATCTCCTTCCAGCATTTAAGCAATAGGCGAGTCACATTTTACGGAATTTGACAGCCGAACAAGTACAAACACTTTAAAAGTTAAAAATGCCATCATTGCATTGGACTTGGGGGAAGCCAAATGCCGCCCCAAAAAACGAACTCTTTTATTTATTACTCTTCCACACTTCGCGAAAAATCAACTACTGTAAAGGGGAAAGAATTCGGAAACACAAAAGCAGAATATTCAAATTAGAAAAGAAAGGACAGAATTTGCAGTCATGTAATTAACGAGTCGAAGATATTCGCCAAATTAGAGAGGGCCTAGTTTAAGATGGATAAATGGTTGAACATCGTAGACACACACACACACACACACGCACACACACACACACACACACACACACACACACGCACACACAAAGCGGATGAAGACCGATGGAAATGGGTCGAATAAATTAGCTAATTCAAAGGAGGTGAGGGAAAAGTGGTCGACACTACTCAAAACAAATTTATGTATTTATCTCAAATGGCAGGCTTTATGGTAATTATCATTAGCCCTTTAGTTGACTTCGGGCTTCACAGAGGAGAGGAACATCAAAGTCGCAAAAAATCGATGGGAGGGGGAACAGAATAATGATCCACAGATGTAAAAGAGAGACAGACACAAAGGTAGAGTAAAGGTAAGATGAGTATTGCGGAAGTGGTCCGATATGGCATACAGTGGGGGTGATGGTAGTTTGAAGTCAACTGCCGGTTTACAGACTTGTTACAGACTCAAAACAAACAAATCTTTTAAAAAGTGATTTTAATCAGGTGAGAGCCTATTTCCCTTCACTCTCGAGACAATAAGTTCCACAGTCTTTGCAATTTTGGGGTTATCACACTCTATCTAGGTTTGACATGATTAATATCGGCTTCTTCCATCATTTTATATATCATTTGCATCTATAATTCGTAGTTTGAATTTGTTTAAA
This sequence comes from Rodentolepis nana, assembly GCA_900617975.1. Classification (NCBI taxonomy): domain Eukaryota; kingdom Metazoa; phylum Platyhelminthes; class Cestoda; order Cyclophyllidea; family Hymenolepididae; genus Rodentolepis; species Rodentolepis nana. The sequence continues at coordinate 25,467 of UZAE01012105.1, forward strand.
AGACCGACTCTCGTAAAAACATCTTTCTCTCTTTCAATGCGTTCGGATTCATCATCTTACTCCTTTTCTTTTGAATAATCTACGGAAACTTCGTTTTTCCTCAACAAAAGCTTTCACAGTGGTAATATGCTGAAATGAAACTTGGCGAGAAATTTTTCAAATTACTTCTGGCTGAGAATGATGTGTCAGGAATGGAATTGCTCTTAAGTAGGAAGTTTTGATTAGTCACTCGCTTTAAAAAGGATAACTGACCTGATCGACTCGCAAGGTTAGAACACACACTGCATCAATTTGAAATTCATGAATTTAGATTTTCATCAATGGATGATTTCTTTTCAGCGTTTTCGATTAGTTTTTTTTGAATAGAAGCAGTCATGTAGAATGTGGACGAAACCCCGATTTCGACATTCATTCCATCGAAAATATATATCATTTTTATTATTGCTTTAATTGCCGTTTTGTTCACCTCCTTTAATAAATCGCTATTGGTGTCTTCATTTTTTATAACTTAAATTTAGTATTTTTGCGTGAGAGTTTTTCTTAGTTTATAAATGGGTATCATCAATTTGTTTCTTCTTATTTAAGTTTGAAAACTCAACTTTTCAGTACCTAAAAGTTTACATCTTTTCCCTATTTCGTTAAACTAGTTTGCTTGAGATATCGTAAGTTGATCTTGACAATAGCTAATTTGCTAAACCAATGGTTGTTTTAATTCCCGTCATCTGTGATAAAACCTGAAAGACGAGTTTCGGCGATCTACGTGATGGGATTGGAAGCCTACTGGGAAATTTATGAATAGACCCTGAAGTCTTAGGGGAACACTTTACTTAATTTTTTTATGAAAAAATAAGCTACGCTAATAAACAGATGAAAGCCAACCTTGCTCATTATCTCGAAGGCCCCTAATCACGTGGCCCGACGCAAATGGCTAGAGACGAGTCGATTATTTACATAGGGCGAATTTTGAACTAAGATGGGTGATTGGAGATCGTTAGTCCTAGGAGATGTTTAAAATCCAATGGTTGTCATTGTAGATAATCAGTGACCAGTACACTAACTGAGTTTGTCATGAATTCATAAATATTTACAGGTCAACTAAAAACAGAAAAATTCAGCAAATTACAAAAAATTGTACAACTTTTGATCGTGTGGAAGCAATTTAACACACGAAATAGGGTAATAGTTCATCAACGAGAAAAAAGTTGAGAAGATCTAAGAGCACCCTAGCATTTAAACTCCTTGCCAGGAGAGTTTCTAGTTTAGTGTGGCGAGCTGTTGGATTAATTGAATGGTTGTTCATATCTCACTTTAGTTCGTTTGAATCTTCTTTCTGTCTTGTGCAGGTAAAGGAAAAATTTTCACTCGTGTTGAATGCCGTTAAGCAGAATAATCAAGCTTTTCATTTCGGAAATGAAAATATGTCACTTTTCCATTGAACTCAACTGAAGGTTGTTAAACGAAGTCACTTGAAGGGTAGTCAAAAAAAAGATTTATTTTGTTGGTACAAAGCATTATTCTGACTTGTCATTCTTGTGATACTCCACGTTAAAGGTCATTGGAAATTGGTCATGAACAGCAAATATATTCATCCACTTATTTAAAAGCAGTTTGAAATTTGGCTTCCCCAAATCATGAAATCCGAAAATAAATATGCCGACAGATTGCCAAGCATGTACTAAATAGGGATTAAGGCATTCCTTGTAATTTGATCGTGAGCATACCTTAAGTGCCCAATCGCCTTGCGACCTTGAGCCATCTATGTCAAATTTTTTGAGACCAAGGCTGGCTTTTTAAACTTTCGTCTGATTATTATATTTTTTGCTTGTATGAATTATGATTGGGCTTTTTTTAATTATTTTCGTTCCGAGTTCTATTGAATAATTTTCAAGTTCATGAAAGGATTGAAGGGAAATATATCAAGATTGATAACCTTTGGTTTACCTCTTTCTTCTCCATAGTTTTCCATACATAGTGAAATCATTTTCCGCCTTTTCTACTTAGTGTTCAACTTTTTAGTGTCAACTGAATGGGTTTGCAATTTGGCACCTTGTTTCAATTGTAAAAGCGAGACTTCTCATCAAACTCTCTTCCTACCATTGTTTGTAGCTGAGCACAAAATAGCTTAATCGTAGCTTCTATTGCATTTCCAATTTGGATTTCTTCCCTTTGTTTCCGAATGATAGCTTAGGGAACGACAAATGGAAATAAGAGATTGGTTATTATCGTCTCCATTTCTACAGACAACCAAAAAAGTAGCTGATTGGTAAAAACCGAGGTGCACTGCACCTTCCACAGTTCCATAGAGCTCGTAGATGGACCCTACATTGTAACTAATATGGCAATTCTTTTGTGGAAAAGATTGCTTAGGCGCGGGTAATAATCTTTCTTATTAATAATAGCAGTAAGTCGATATGATTAGGACAGTCAGTTCATGACTGACAGTAGTTGGGGTGGAAGATGCAAAACTTCCAATATGGGGGGGGACTGTGAGTGCCATTTTCTTAATTAGTTATCTTTGGCTTCTCCTAACCATATTGGCATTCTGTTTCTTTTCTTCTTTTTACCGCCCAATCTGCAAATCGCTTGTCAATCTTCTGTCTTACTGGAAAAAAGCATTCCCCAATGACGCGAAAGTATAACTCAAGTTTGGATAAATACGGGGGAAATAGGTGCATGTGTAGTAAAGTTTGGGTCTTGTTTTGAGTTCACAATATTTTTAAAAACAAAATCATATTGCATCCACTATACGTGTTGGAGGACATTTTTTTACACCCTTCTATTCTATTAGGAAGTTTTTATTCCAATGGCTTTTAGAGTATTTATTTGGAAGAAGCACCTTTACAAATATAGCAACCGGAAACATTCCATAGTTTCTAAGTGGTTAATTTAAATTGAAAAGGCGAATATGAGCCTCCGTGAAATGCCTTCCGAATAATTCATTTGTGCGATAGACTTACCTCCACGTGGTGCACCCTCGGCAACGTTACTCATACAGCAAAAACGTCTATTAACAGGTATTTGACTTCTGACTTCAACCTACCATGACTCCACTGTATGTTATATTCGACTACTTCCACAGTGCTCGCCTCACCTTCTTTCTACCTTTGTGTCTGTCTCTTATACATCTTTGAAACACTCTTCTGATCCCTCTCCACCCCCTCTCGACTTTTTCCCTTTGATTTTCCTTCCTCTCTGTGAAGCCTGAAGTCGACTAAAGAGCCAATGATAACTATCAAGACGCCTGCTATTTGATATAAATAAATTAATTTTGAGGCAACATAGTTTTCCATGCTTTCAACTATCTACGCATCCCTTCCGGTTGAGCTGATCGATTTATTTAATTTTTGGCCATTCTTCCCTCTGCCTCCTCTGCCACTAGTGCCAATTTTAGTATTATGGTTTTCGAGGTGGTGGATACCCTGCAACTTCGGCCCTGCTTTCTGCTTTGTTTTCTATTCACTTGGGAGGACTTGTGTTCACCCCACCATTTGTGACTTCTAAGTTGTAGTCTCCTTCGAAGGAGTGTGTGGCAAGGGAATCGTAACTTGCAATAGTAACACGCCTGTGCCTGTGGCGTTCTACTACTCCTCCTCCTCCTCCTCCTCCTCCTTTACTCTAGTCAACAATTGGCTGAAGGTTTCAAACCGAATTTGGTTGACGCCTCAATTTTCCACTCAACCGTCTTATTATTGCACCCATTTTAATTAAATAGGGAAATTTTAATTAATTAATTAATTAACCAGTCTGTTAATTAATCCCTTTTTTCATTATTTTTTTGTAGGAACCACTCTCCACTAGGTACGTTTCTTTCTCCCTCTTTGCATGCAACAAGCCACTGTCCGCTCATTTTTTTTAACAAAAGTCAACGTGCTTATTTTTTCTCACATAGGAAAGCTAATTTTGACTAATTTGCTAATTTAGTATTTGATTCCTCCTACTGGATAGAAAATTTATTGAGAAGGGGGTGGGGGTTATTTTAATTAAAACAATAATTGCCGGGTCTTTCGATGGGGTTGCTAATGTTACCATGCAATTAAAAGAAATATTTTCTGTAAGTTGCTGAAAATTTTTAAATTAAAACTGCAAGTGGGTTTGAAGTTTAAATCACCGCTTGCTCCTCGATATGGTGTAAAACTCCTCTTAATTTTCACGAATTTGCATGGTATTTCGATAGTACTTTTATAGAGGTATGAAACGAGGATCATGAAATTATGGTGCCCTTTTCCAGAAAGTAGTTTCATTCAACAACAGCGTTCAGTTACCAACAGCTAAGGTACTATTCGTCAGCATTTTGCAATCCAATTTAAATTCAGCAAAGGAGAGGGTGTAACTTCGAGCTTGTCCATTTAAAGAAAAATTGGACACCACACTTAGATTTAAAAAACTATTACTTTGAATAAGATGCGATTTGTAACTTAAAGGCCTTTAAAGGAAAAAGTGGAATGCTCTGAAGTGTAAAATAATGTCGTCATCATGTGGGCACAAAATGTTTTGTATATGCACCTTATTTGATTTCAAGAAGTTTGATTTTGCGCATTTCAGGCAAATGGCTAAGGAAATTAATCTGCGTCTGGCTTCAATGACGAATTCCCCGATAAGTCTCGGTTCTCGATCGCGCGCATTTGATTCTCCTAATCACCCATTAACTCCCAACTCTAGCCACTCAACACGTAGAATCTCTGACGTGGTTATTCCTAACGATTCTCGAAGACATTCGGTGCGATTTCCTCTAACCCATAATATCTAAAATTTTAATATGACTTCAATAACTTAAAATTTAAGTGAATCAATTTACTTTAGTAATCTATATTCTGTTTACTTTTGCACACAGAGTCTAATCATGCACAGATTCCCAATGTCAGAAGTACCCCAAGTTTAGGTGGAACTTATACGGTATTCTCTTCCTTGAATTTGGGGGTTTGGTTGCTTTTATATACATTCAACAAAAATCGAGACCCAATCAGTAATTTCGTGTAATCTATGACATCTTATCGAATATTATTATATCAAATGGCAGGCGTTTTGATTGTTATCATTAGCCCTTTAGTTGACTTCAGCCTTCACAGAGGGGAAGGAACATCAAAGTGTAAAAAATTCAAGAGGAGGGGGAGAACAGAAGAGTGTATCAAAGACGAAGGTAGATAAGGTGGTAAAAGGTGGGATGACCACTGTGAAAGTAGTCGAATATGACATACAGTGGGGTGATGGTAGTTTGAAGTCAGAAGTCAACTGCCAGTTAATTGACTTTTTTGCCGTATGATTTTACGTTAACCAGGGGGCACCACTTGGAGGTAAGTCTATCGCACACCCCTCTTATCGAATATTATTGATGATTCTACTACAATGTACTAGGGTAAAGTTAAAATTAGCTAGCCTTTATTTCATTAAATATTTAATTTTTTATCATATGGCAGGCTTCATGATATTTATCGCTGGTCCTTTAGTTGACATTGCTTTTCACAGAGGGGATTAATATCAAGGTCACAAAGTCGATGGGGGGGGGCAGTAGAATGGTTCATAGATGTAAGAGAGACAAACGCAAAGTTTGAGTGATAAGAATAAGGTGAGTATTGTGGAAGTTGTCAAATATGACATACAGTCGAGTCATGGTAGTTTAAAGTAAGAAGCCAACTGCCGGTTTATAGACTTTTTTTGCCGTATGAGTATACGTTGTCCATTGCGCACCACGTGGAGGTAAGTTTATCGCGTACCCCCTTCATTAAATATTGACCAATAATCACGCTCTTTGTATTGCAAACCTATCATCAACAAGGAAATCTATTGCTGTTGCGGTCAAAATGTCTCAAAATTTCTGACATCCCAAGTTCCCTACTTCCATCTTGGGAGTCGCGGAGAGATGATCTCTGCAAAAATTTGTTTTATCACGCGCTTATTGCATTCATTTAGCTGAGCTTTGGTTTTAACTTGCTTTGCTCTTTTGATAATTTAATTTCAGACTCAATCGACTCAATCACAGTCTCAATCTAAGAGCACAAAACCTACTCTGAGCGCAATAATCGACAGCTGGTTCATGGACTGTAAGTTTGTGAATTATCGCCCCAAGACCTCTTTTTGTTGCCATAGTAGCTGTTGCCCAACCTTCCTCATCCACCTCTCTTTGCTCATTAGTGTCGTCTTGCGCTCTTTATTAACTCACAATTTCATCTTCCACTGCCATCAAGCATGCTATTTTCAGTAATCTAAGCGTACACACGGCGTAATTTCAGGCCTTGAATCAATGTCTTTATCAACATGTGAGTTCTTAAGAAAGCCTACGCTGTCTGATTTGCAATTTTTCGCCAATAGATTAGGCTTTATTTCAAGCAGGGACAGGAGATTAGACAACCGAATTTTTGTCTCGACGGCAGAAGCGTCACAGGTTGCACGCCAACGAATTAATGCAGATTTAAGAAGAGGAGAGAGGTGGGGGGGTGGGGATGGGATGGGATGGGAGATAAATAAAACGTGTCCAGAGTCCTCTGTTCCCTACGGCAGTCATATCCCTTGCTCATAGGAAGATTCCACCCTCTAAACAACCTTGCTTGTGTGTGTGTGTATATGTGTAGCTTGATTGCTTGGCTTTGTTGCCTCCATCTCTCCGAATGATTCAACAACAAATGACTTCAATCGATATTTCTCAGATCCTTTTAGTTTCCAACCCTAGACAGGTACATCATCATGTTTTAAGGTTTATTAGGCCCAAAGGTAGGTACCCTATTTGTGAAATTTGAGTTTATAAGCGTGTAGATGTTTTGCATGACTTTGCTCCTGAAAAAGGCTAAGCACATATACGCTTTCCTCTTTTGAAATCCGCATTGTTAGAGGTAATCACTACTTGAATTATTGATGAGTATTCGACATATGTTTTATTTTCATCCCATTTTGGTAAAAATCGCATTAGCTGATCTCTTTTGTTGATCGGATAGAGGAAGGACCACTTCTGATGGATATTTGTACTTTCTTGCCTCTACGTTCTTAATTTTCTTGCTTCTGTGGACTTATTTTTGTAATGTTATTTTGCTTGGAATTTTGTAAATTATCGGCATGAAGGTTTTGTCCAGTTGCAGTGCTGCACGAATTCTGCCTATATGATTAGGGGGGTTGTAACAATTTTAATGGGAATGACTCATTTTATTTGTGACCACAGAATTTAAGAAGGTTATTACCTTTACTATTCCCATAGGCGTACAAAGAATGTTCCCATTTGTAATTGTGGGAAGCGAGTTGAGATCGCTTAGCAGTTAGGGAAGGCAATCAAAAAGATGTCGAAAGCAACGTCTTGATGTCAAAGGGTTCTTACTTAATTAGATGCTCCAAGATTCAAATTGCGGGCAATGATTGTCTGTGCTTGTATTTTTTTAATTGAGAATGGTCAATTCTGGCAGTCCATCTTCGATGATTTGGTGGGCCAAATGTTCTTAGGTGACATTTGGCAACTTACGGTTTTTGTACAGCAGAGATAAGGTGAGCGAAAAGACTTAAATTTTTCTAACGAAAGTTGAAATGACATTAAAGGAATTGAGGAGGTAGATTGGCACACTGGTGATACCATTCACCAAACCCTTTTGTCCTATCTGGTGAGTCAGTTATCGAGTATCCTGTCTGTGTGCTCACAAATTAGCTGAATTTCATTTTTTTTATTTGGGTCATATTATTAAGAGAATTAATGTCTTAATCCGATCACTTATCCATTGGGGATATTTAGCCAGTTATTCACGGTCAACTCCCCAAGCTTGCAGCAACAAGCAGCAGAAACTTCGCACTTTAAAGTATTTTTCCTTTTATTATGTGGCTCGGCTATATGGACTAAAAACATCCTCTTTAGTGCATTTTATCAAAAATTATCTACTATCGTCATCCCCTACTCTGGCCCCTTTGTCGTGTCCTAATTACTGGATGCACATCGATAGGTTTTGAACATATTGTAGTTCAAAATTTAACTACAATATGGCCTACTCTTCCAGTACTTTGCGAAGCACCTTTCTAGTTGTCACAGTACTGAGCTGCTTTTTTACTGAAAATACGCTTCACCTCTTACCTTTAACGCGCCCTCCTCTCACTACTTGTCCACAATAATCGCGCTTTAACGCCTTACTTAAAGCATACCTCACAAAGTGTTTATTAACTTATATAAAGTAATGTGCATTTTGTATTTAAAGACTTTTCGTGGATTAAGGGTAACTTTAACATACACGCACACACACATACACAAAATAGTGTTCAGTTTTCCTTCGTTTTCACCAACATTATCACCCTTTCTAATGTTTATCTCCGTCATTCGTACGCCGTTTCGCTCATAATTAACGTTAAAGCAAAATTAGTTTGAGCAAATTGTAATTGGGTTGATCTCCCTCCCTCCACCCTCCCCCCTCCCCCCTTAATTTCCAATATATTTTATTTCAGCCGGAAGACCTGAAGATGAATCTGATCCCCAAGCCCGGAAACGTCGCATGGAGTTAGAATTGTAAGCTCGTTTCTAAATGTTCTTTTTTCCATCCACTCACTAGTATTTTAGTATGTATTGATTTCTTGTTATTGATCGTGCTTCAAGGGATTTAAAAGTTCACGTTCTACTCATAGCTGATCTCAGAGTTAGATTTACAATTGAATTTGATAATAAGTACGATTAGCTCTCAATCAGATACTCTGATTCTAAGAGTGTTTACTTTGCATCGAAACGCATTGATAGAGGAAGCTTTATTGGCCAAAGGTGGAGTTGTTGATTTCCTCGACACTTTGTCAAAAGCTTGTCAGATATCTATCATTGTGGGAAATTTGCCTTAAGGATACGCGAAAGGAAGTTCAAAGTCACTCATCCTGTTTTCATTTCCTTACAGTTCAGAGAATCAGCGCTTCATAAACGATAGCGTTGCCTTAATTCGCAAGGGTAACCAGCCGGGTGTATTTTCTCGACGTCGACTCCAAAAGCTCCTCGAGGAGGAGATATATCGCAACCTGACTCTAGCGCTCACTAATGGCAACGTTGGACATCCTGTTCCCAACGATCGGTGTCACATTTCTGATGTGGTGAGTAGCACTCCTCGAGTTAAAGACTGCATGAAGAGAATTGAGTGATCAAGTCTTATTATGCTCTGCCTATGCACACATTTGCTTCAATTTCGCTGCCAACGCTAATATTGTTAGCGGCACTCTCCTAGCGGTGTGAGGAAGAGATTTTAAAGATGGTAGGATGTAGGATCAAAGTAGCCTTGCCTATTTTTAGTCTTTTAGGCTTTCTTTCACTGTTTTACTTTATACAATTCAAAGTGTGTTTATCTTTTGAAATGCTGAGCAAACTCATTGATTTTGAGCAGCTAATGTGCATTTGACATGACAGAATTACATTGCTTTTCCATTAAATTACCACTTACAGTTAAAATTGACTTTTAACACTGTCATCTAACAATTCTTCACTAGACAAGCGAGGTAAATTTTTTTCTAGGTGAATTTTAAATGTTTGGCTAAGTTAAATTAATTTGCCTTTTCTTGTCTAGTTGTTATTTACGGAAACAATTAGATTTTACAAACCTTTTTTCGCTTATAATTAAGACAATACATTGGATCTTTGTCAAATTAATTAATTAATTAATTTCAAATGGCGGACTCTATGATACTTATCATTAGCCCTTTAGCTGACTTCGGGCTTCACAGGGGAAAGGAACATCAGAGTAACAAAAAGTCGAATGATGGGGAGCAGAAGAGTGATTTACAGGTGTAAAAGAAAGAGGCACAAAGGTACAGAAAAGGTAGTATGAGTACTGTGGAAGTGGTGGAATATGACATACAGTTGGGTCATAGTAGTTTGAAGTCAGAAGTCAACTGCCAGTTAATAGACTTTTTTGCCGTATGAGTATACGTTGCTCGGGGTGCACCACGTGGTGGTAAGTCTATCCCACACCCCGTCAAATCAATCATTTCTCTTATAGGACTAACCCTTCCCCCCTAGTGTCAGTGTTTTTTTTGATACCCTGAAAGACTTGTTTGGCACTAAAAACGATTTTTAAGCCCTTCGCGTGTTTTTCTCTCTTTTTCAACTTGAGCCTTCTCTTAAATTTGTTACATTTATCAAGTATTTTTAATGGTTACTAATGGAGGGAGAAATGGAAGGCTCGCCCATTGTTTCTCTTTGTTTGCGCGCTGAGAGAGAGAGAGAGAGAGCACATCATTGTCCCCCGTCCCCTCCCCCCCTACCGTGTGATAAATGGCAGCTGAACTCTGAAACTAATTCTGCGCGCTGACTTATAAATTAACAATAATCCTGATATTTAGCCAGTGAAAATGCATTTCCCTCTTAGCAACCCCAAATAAGCTTATTATTGTCTGGGAGACCCCAAAATTAATGCCCATTTTACATTACTTTTTTTACTCATTCTGAAAGTCCATTTCTAGCTATTTTCGCAATTAATTTGAAAAATCAACAAAAAAACTAAACAAAATGGTCTTCCCCTTTACCCCTCTATTTTTTTTCATAGACCAAATTGAAAGGGAAACAATAAGTTCTTTAATTGGTGGGATGATTGAATTGGGATTATTTTGGCAGTTTTCGCAATGATTATGGAAGGGAGGGGGGGAGTTTAATTATTTTGGGCTCTTGTTAATCAATTAACTATTTTACCATATTCACTACTGTTTAACTGCTAAATATTTATTTATTTATATCAAATGGCAGGCATTCTGATAGTTATCATTAGCCCTTTAGCTGACTTCGGGCTTCACAGAGGAGGAATATCAAAGTGACAAAAAGTCGAAAGGGGAATGGGACAGAATAATGATTCACATATGTAAAAGAGACAGACAGGCACAAATGTTGAGCAAAAGGTAAGGCGAGATCTGCTGAAATGGTGAAATATGACATGCAGTGGGGTCATGTTAGTTAGAAGTCAGAAGTCAACTGCCAGTTAATAGACTTTTTTGCCGTATGAGTATACGTTGCCCAGGATGCACCACGTGGAGGTATGTCAGATGAGTATACGTTGCCCAGGGTGCACCACGTGGAGGTGTATGAGTATACGTTGCCCAGGATGCACCACGTGGAGGTAAATCTATCACGCACCCCAATGCTAAATATATAAATCATCTTGTAGCAAGATTGGCTTCTGGCACAGAGTTTGAATCGTGTTAACTTTTTCCCAATACACTTAGCTGCCACTCCGAAATGTTTGGTTTTCCCTTGACTTTGACCCTATATTGAGTCCTAGTTAGTGCAAAAATATCGAAAAAGCGGCTCAATCATAAAGCTCGTTAGTTGTGATTATTCTGCTCATGAGAAAGTAGACATTCTATTCCACCCGAATTTCGTCTGTTTTGACCTCCACTAGAAAGCTGTTCTACGAACTTGTATTCAATCTAAGCATTTCTGGGACTTTGTGGTTCCTAACCTGTGAAAATATTTATTGGTGGTTTGAAACACCCCAGATCTATGCATATTTCAATATGTCACTTAATTTAATGGTGTTAAATATATAGCGCCATACATCACTAGTAGAATAAATAGAACGGATAAGAAGCCATCAAATTTAAGTGCAGCCATTATTCATACTGATGGAGAGACGCTCTCCTAAAACCATTTCAGCATTCTTCTGTGAGTTTATTTGGGCATATTGAAGTACTTTTTAGTTTAGTTCATTCTGTTATAGGAAGTGGTATACAATTTAGAGCCGACAGCACAACAATTTACAAATTAAGAGAACAATAACCATTCCTTTCCCGTGGTGTTCAGGGTATAATTCATATTGCTTAATTAAATTTATATTCCACACCCCCCCCTTTCCTAGTTCCTTGACTCCTGGGATCAGTACAAAGCCTACGTCTGGCTCTTCAACCAACTTAGCACTGGAATCCGTCAAAGTTGCCGACCCCTCACGAACACCTTTATCGATTCACGAGGTGACGTGGTCTCCGCAGTTGGGCTGGCGAGTGCCTTTCGCGGCCTCTTCACCTCCCAAGCAGAACGCGAACGATTGGCGCGTGGGGGTATTTGCAGTGCTTTCAGCCTCCTCGAGATGGCCCACACACATCGTCACCTGCTGCCCAAGAGGCGATTGAATAACTCGATGGTGCCTACGCCTACTACTCCGAAAAAGAGTGGAACTGCAACTCCGGCTTTCGCCGCCTCTGTGCCAACTTCACCCAATCATGCAATCATTGTGAATATCTCCCCAAAGGTTAGCTTCAATACAACTCTATTATCCATTATTATTATCCAAGCAAATACTAAGAACTCTTAGCAGGTTCGCTTATGGAATATTGTCTTGATTTCGCACCCTCTTGTCGGGGATGTTTTATGAGGGCTCAGGCTTGTCCAGATTGTGATTGACTGGGGGAAGATTTAGCCGATTGTTGTTTTCTACTGGGTCCAATGAAATATCATTGGTCAGAGGAGGGAACAATCCATGATTGAAACTTACCACATCATGTCTTGAAAGTGCCGATAACGAGGAATATAATGCACTTTGAGTGCCTGTCTAAGCACAGTCTTATTTACCTATCAAATAGCCTCCGAATAATATAACTTTCTGAACATATCCAGCGGATGACAAAATTGGCATATACATCAATTGAATTCTGGAAATCATTAATTTTTCATGACTCAAAATCCATGCCTTTATTTATAGGTTCCTGGGAGAGCTTGTATTTATCCTCTCCAGAGCTCTTTGACCGATTTATTCAACTGTTTGGTAGAGTGTACCAATCTGACTTATTTGTAAACTTTTACAATCCACGTGAAAGGCTTTACATCTTCTGCCATGTATTCCTTCAGCACTACAAAGTTCCATGCCTATTAAAAAATGTTAAAGTCAAGAGATGATACGTTATTGGCCAGTTTGCTGTGTCCTATTTCAGATTAAAAATGTTTGGAATTTTCTCATACAATGTGCGTCGCCTAGAAATGGGTGTCCAAACAATTCATCTGCATACATTTTGGCCATATCGATCCGTCAAAATTTTCTTCTAATTCTCACTTCCAATTAGGTCAGTAGTAGTAACTATGAGGCGTTAATTCATTTCCAGCTCATGACGACAATACGGGCTTGTCACACATGGAGGCATGGCTCACAAATTCTGGTTGATGGAAGAGAGAGAGAAAGAGATATTCTTTCCAAGCTTTTGTAGCACACATTTATAAGGTTCGTATTCAGGAAAATCACTTTCTCTTCGTTTTGTTGAAGTACCTTGAAGTTCGGAGTAGTTATATGGCAGTGGTACAAAGATTGAAAGACAAAATTGTAAATAGCAAAATTAGTAAAATGTAACTTCTTATAAGTATGTCGCTTTGCAACATCACGTCTAAGTGCCTTACTTCACATGCTTCCTGCGCTTGAATTGCGCAATATTTGCTGAATGGTTACCTCAACTTCAAAAATGATAATCCCACATCAATTTCAATTTTATCTAGTGGCTAGGAAGGACAATGTGCTTGCATGGCAGTACACAGCATGAAGTTTAAATGATATCATTTTTTTCGATTGAATTTATGCCATTCAAAGAGCCGAAGATAAAGTGTTCTCATTCATAAAATGCAGATGTATTTAAAGGCTTATCATGGAAGGAGTTGCATCTATGATAGAATACACCTGTCTAACGTGGGACTAAAGAGTGCAGTGATATCTCATGAGAAAGGGGAAAAGTTGGGACTGCGCACGATTGGGAAATATGCGGCAATGTGGTTAAAATAAGTGATCGTATCGATTTGATGAGGAGGGGTGGGGGGGACAAAGTGTGAGTAAGCCTCGTTCAATTTGAATTTCAAATCACTGCATTCTCCCTAGGGGATTGAGCGTGACTGCTCTCACAGGCAGGCGGAATATGAAATTAGTGAGGCGGAGATTGGAATTAAGGCGTCACTACTCCATGGCCTCTGTATGAAGTAAGCCATTTGAGAGATATAGATGATTGGATAATTGTATAATAACGAACAATGTGGATAGTTAACTCGTTTCTAAAATGGCACCACACATTGAAAGTTTTCAACATTTCGATCACTGTTAAGAGGTTTATTTATTTCAAATGGCAGGCGTTATGATAGGTATCATTAGCCCTTTAGTTGACTTCGTGCTTCACAGAAAGGAAGAGGAACACCAAAGTGGCAAAAAGTCGAGATGGGGGGGGGGTACAGAATAATGATTTACAGACGTAAAAGAGACAGACAGACACAAAGGTAGCAAAAAGGTGAGTACTGTGAAATTAGTCGAATATGAAATGCAGTGGGGTCTTGGTAGTTCGAAATCAGAAGTCAACTGCCGATTAATAGACTTTTTTGGCGTATGAGTATACGTTGCCCAGGGTGCACCACGTGGAGGTAAGTCTATCGCACACCCCTGTTAAGAGAAGTAATTCACTTTGTCTATGAAAATTAAATCGCATTTTTAGGGACAAAGAATTTCGCCTCAAAATTAACTCACCTTCACGGATACAAAGATATTGAATTTTGGGGATGATGCAGCACTCTCATGAATAGAATAGGTAAATTAATAATCTCAACATCACTTTGAATGACGTGGAACACTTCCTTTTCTACCGGCACTTTCATTGCCTTTTCTTTCTCGTCTAAATCCAAGGGAAATTTGGAGAATTGAAGGGTTAAGTACGGCAGTTAATTGCTTGGAATGGTTTATTTTCCGTTACATTTGAAGAAATTATGGTTTCTCTCTTCTGGTATCTAACTCATCAACATCCAGAAGTTCAAAAGAAGTTGAATTAGAAGCAGCAAAGGTTTTAACCCTATTGGCAGTGGCGCTAAATTTATCTGCATTTGCCATTTCCACTGACATCGAAGATGGATTCTTCCACCTAATTGACACCGTTCAAATGACATGGATTAATAGGAAACATTTCTTAGCACGAAGAAGAGGATGGTGTTCTCGTCGGCAGTAGCACAATTCTTCAAATTCCTGCCATTGGAATGGGTAGTGTAGAAGAAACAATTCCTTGATCCTTTCATATGGCTGAGATGGGCAAATAGCCATCTGCTAGAACTCTGATACGGCGCATTTCTTTATCCACTTCATGAAGGAAGAAACTGGCACCTTTTCTCAGGACCTATCATTTTGCATCCTTCTATGCATCTCTCCAATTTGTCCAAATAGACAAGAGTTTCATCGTAGCTTAGAATGAAGTGGAATCGAATCCGTCATCTATTATACTGAACGGGGATTGTAAAATGATCACAAGTTCCGATTGCTTGCATGCTACATTCTTTCATTTGAGACATACCAACACTAATCACTTTAGTGCGGTTTATTGATTTGGGCTTATGGAGTTAGGGTGGAAGGCCGTTTAGAGCCTGAGCGAATTCCTTCGTCTGACTCGTCGCATTCTTCTCATCACCATAAGATAAAGCTAAGACAGATTCATCGCGACCAACATTTATTGGAAAGAATCAGAAATTACAAAAAATGATTGTCTGCAGGAATGCGAGAAGGTTGAACCTTGTGATAACGATCTTTAGCTAAAAAGATGAGATGTTACGGGTTTTTGGAAGTTGATATGCATTCAGAGGAGGGGAGGGGGGGGGGGGGTAGTTTGATAATACGACAAATGTAGAGAGTCCGTCCTCCAATGAAGGATACTTGGAGTTATTTCGTTTTCAGTTAATTCAGTTGCACATGCAAGCAGCTTTAACATCTAAGTGATTACAAAATGTCGGACTTACTAATTCACTGTAACGAAAAGAACAATTTTTTGGCACAAAATAAGAATAATAAAAGGTCTTGAACAACTATTTTATTTCAAAATAGTACATAGTGGTGGAAATTATATTGTATTGTGTCATAAAATAAAATTTAAAAGTAAGTGACATTTTAATGCATTTCTTAAAATGTTCGGTTTCTTATTGGTTCTGCGTTAGGTCATTATAACTTAAAACAATTAACGTCTATGGAGAGAAGTCGGTGAAGAGCATTAGCGTTATATTTGGTTTTCTGTTTTTTTAATGACATTTACTCCAATAATTAAATTTTCATCTCACCTTGAAATGGGGTAAATGAAAGTACATCTCTCTTTTCAATTATAGATTGAACTCCGAGAAAATGACAATTCCGAAACTTCTGGCAAAACTTGTAAGTCCAAAATCCTCTATTTAGGCTCTTTTTAATTCTTGGTCTTGGTAACATTTGTCTACTATTTTCGGGTGTATTTGCTTCTTTTTAACCTTATCTTTGGATATCAGTTCTCCCCCACGCGGAGTCGAAACCCGACTCCCAATATCCCAGTCAACGATTTGATCCAAATCATCAATTTAGTCTGCAATACCTTCGGGATATGCCTGATTTCGTAGAGCTTTCTCAAAAGCTACGGACTCGTCTTGCTGAGGCCTTCAAAAATAGCATGGCTAATCAGACCCCACAGGTCTCGAACACATTTAATGAGGCCCACGATCAGCACCAGCCGCAGCACCTTGGGGCTTATCTTACGCGTGAAGCTGCTCTGCGTTTATCACAGCGTCTACTGGCAAGAAATAATCAAATTTCCTTTCAAATGACTCAGCAAAAGCCTGCGAGATCACGAACCCGGAGATCTCGTCATTTCCTTCACTCATCACACACTGTGGACGACGATAGTGAAACCCTGGGTGGTGGAAATTGGGGATTGGAGCATTATCGGGAGTCGGGAAACTGTCGTGAGCCGATAGGTTCTTCACGACGTTCCTCCGTGGCTAGAAGAAGACGTAATTTTGCATGACCCCACTATCTATCTTGTCCTGGATGTTGTCGCAATTTACTGTGTTGTATCCTGTTCCAATGGTCAAGCGTGTTTTTTCGCGCCTCAGGAATCTTTTTTCTCTTTTATCGACATCTTATTATTAAACAGCCAATAGATTCGACTTTTTATTCAGACTTTAGCATCATACGTATTTTTAATAACAAAAATTCTTCCTTACAGTAACTGGCCTATTCATAATGGAGTGTTTCGGGCTGAAATTCTTAATCGAAGATTCATGTTGAGCAAAAAATTTGTCATTCCTGTCTGATGGAAACTAGTGCCTGTTTGTAATATCACGGTTCGAACTTGCCAAGCAGTTCTATTTATTTATTTATTTATTTCAAATGACAGGCGTTTTGATAGTTATCATTAACTCTTTAGCTGACTTCGGGCTTCACAGGGGAAAGGAACATCAGGGTAACAGAAAGTCGAGAGGTGTGGCACAGAAGAGTGATTCACAGATGTAAAAGAGACAGACAGACACAAAGGTAGAGAAGAGGTGAGATGAGTACTGGGAAAGTTGTGGAATATGGCATACACTGGGGTCATGGTAGTTTGAAGTCAACTGCCAGTTAATAGACTTTTTTGCCGTATGGTTATACGTGGCCCAGGGTGCACCACGTGGAGGTTAGTCTATCACACACCCCTGCCAAGCCGTTCTAAAACTAGGAATATATTTGCAATACTGTGTGGAGCCCTTTTTAGGCTATTGCCTGACCTGGACTACATAACTACAATTCAGGCCAACGATGCTGTCATTTCCCTAAGGCGAATTCTTAATGCAATTAAGTAACAAGCTATCACGTTCCATTACCTCAAGTAGGTTGCATTTGGGTTAGGGTTAAAATTAAATTTAATGGTTGATCGTTGTGAGGTATGGTCAGACCCTCTTGTAGAATGCATGTCCACAAGTGTCCAGATCCCATGTAGAGGAAATACAGAGAGTAGACCAGGGAATTTAATCTAGTAATCGGGCATTTTGGTTGAATTTGGTAAGTTGATTTTGAATGTGCCTAGATTGCGATTGATCGAAAAGATCTGAATTAATCATTGATGTGATAGAATAGGTGTTTTGAACATGCAGTAATCTTTAATTTTTCGTCATAAAATTGCCTTATTAAAGTGTAGTTGGCGTTGCACAGCAAGATATTGCTTCAAATTCCTATCAAATATTTAGGTCATTTGTGAAATAAATTATTTTCGATATGCAGGGGGCATTGTGAACTATTTTATTTCGTTATTAATCCGTTTCCTGAACCTCTTGGGGTTTGGGTTCTTTTCATCGATCTGAGAGGTGGCACCTTCACAATCAAACAAACAGATTTTCGATAATAATGTGTAATTAATTTGAATATCCTTCCAGATGATTACTCGTGCATTTTCTGCTTTATTAAACCACTCAGATTTAGTTTTAAAGAACCCTATCCTTCATGAAGACGCATTTCTTGAAAGTATATGCTTTTTTGTACAAAATGATACTATTGATATTTTACATTTATTTTCTCCACTTTCACGTTATAACCAATTGCACATTAACTGTCGTGATGTTCGCACATATTGACAACAGTAGGAAGACTCTTTATCACTTCCCCGTGTTTACTTGTAGCCAACACAGATTCAATTGCAACCTTCAATGTGATCAATACTCAGAACTCGACTGCCTCTCAACTCCTCTCTGTTGCTGAGCGAAAACCTCCTGCAGAAGAAGGCAATGGCAATCTTACAGCCTCCAGTGAAATCTCTATGGATATGGTGGAGGATGTTGTACTTCTGCCGCCCTTCAAGAGTGTTGTCTCGCTTGGCTACAGGTACCTATTTTCCCATGTAATCGGTAGATTTTTTGGGCTTGAAGGAGTTATTGCCAGGAAACTCTTTGGGCAATCCTTTGACTATCCTGGCTGACTAGTCAAATAGCATGATTTGTTCAAAATGCCAATCCTTACATCCATGTGATCATCTGAGCGACGAGTTAGTGGTGTTGATTTGGTTGTTTTATTATAAAAAGACTGAATTCCGTTCACTTCTTACTTCTTTAGCTAAATTCAATCGAACTTATTGATTCTCCTTCAATAATGTCCTTTAGAAAAACGATAATATATATAAAATCTTCACCCACATGAAGAAAAAAAATATTATAAGTAAGTAACAATCTCCGTTCAAATGTTTGGTTATTGATCCATTAAAACTCGTGTTTATTTATTTCAAATGCCAGGTTTTATGATAGTTACCATTAGCCATTTCACAGAGAGGAGGAACATCAAAGTAAGAAAAATTCGAGAGAGGTCGAACATGACATGCAGTGGGGTCGTGGTAGTTTGAAGTCAACTGCCGGTTTATAGATTTTTTTGCTGTTTGAGTATACGTTGCCCAGGGTGTTCCACTTGGAGGTAAGTCTATCGCGCACCCCCTCTCGCAACTAATATAACCTCCCTAGTCATTACAACCTCCACAGTTAGGTTTCCTTTTTGTTTTTTATGAATATTTAATGGTTGCCCTGATAACGGCGGCTGTTTTGTTGTTGACTGGAAAATTAATGGAATTGAAGTCCAAAGAGTTGGGGTTTCGATTATTCATTAGCTCACATTACGTGGGGGACGGACTAATTGTAATGATTACTAAATGTTTCATGGCACTGACCTCACCTAATATGGGTGAATACCTCCCGAAAGAGGCATAGAACTTTTTTATCATTAAATAAATTTTAGCCCTTTATTACTATTTTCAATGCGCATTTATTATTGGCTTTTTGCTTCGCCAGTAAGGCCAACGAACTTTATCCCTAGTTCACGTGATAGGGTATATTTAAATGCTTAGCATTTTGCTTGGAAAGGGGGACTTCTTCCGTCTTTCAAAATTCGATCGAGCTCAGTAAAATTCAATTTCAAGTCACATTTAGTTGGACTTACTTCAGGAGTAAATCTGCGTTTGTCATTGTACTAATCTTTCAAATGGGTTGCTTAGTTGGGGCGGTATTCAGTGCTGCTTGGATGTTATGCAATCGGTTCCTTTAAAAGTGCATGCAAGAGAAAGTGTTAATTGCACTTCAAGACAAGAAGCTTGCTCTCTTATTGATCAACATTGACCAGAAGGATTGGGAATTCACGTCTCTCAGTGGGGCTTGATGAATATCGACGTCGTCACCCTTGACTTACAAATGTGCACGTTCATCACCGCATCATCTCTTTTTGACTTTTTCATTTCTCTTTACATGATTTAAGCAAGCTTATACCGAATGCGAATCACTAGTTTAGCCTGTAAAGTAAGTTATTTTTGAAAAGCTCTTCCTTCGAAATATTGGAGTTTCTACTTTGATTCATTCACGGAGTGTTTTGTGTATGGTAAATTTGAAATTTACACAATTGAAAAATATCATTTCTTTAATTTTACTTTTAATTGAAAATTCCTTATGAACTACCTGGTTTTATCTCCATACCTCTCGCGATTGGCTGTCCAATTTTTCATCTGAAGTAGCGTATTTTTGTTCTTTCAAGGCTTCGATGAAGTCTTCTAACAGTAGTACACTTTATACTGCTAGTGGCATTTCTATATGCACAATCGTCGTAGGGTCTGCAGAGGAACTCATCGTTACGATTCTGATGAGTTGTATGCCTTTATCTTATTACCGCTAGGCTTGTGGCTCAATGTGACTGATCGCTCTTTTATGATTGGTTCCTTGGAATTCGGGATAAGATTGGGTTCGCTATAATTAGAAACCCCTTAACAGCTCATTTAATTGAATGCTCGGTCAAGTCGCGTTAATTATTTACAACTTTTTAAGGTCGTGGCCGTCTCTTGAAAGGGTATTTTGAACGTGTCGGAACTCATTAGTGCTCGCTCAAGTGTACCCTCAGCAATATTCAACTCTTTTTTTCTATTTTTAACTGGTTATCAAAGTGAAAATGGGATGCTATGTTTACGCAACGATTTTTCCTCGATATGGCTTCAATTCAATCGAGAATGTTGCAATAACATCGGTATTTGAATTAAGGTAAGCACACAGACTTGAAGTCGGTGTTGTTATTCCTGACTTGATCAAATTTTGTCATTTAGCCCTAACTTTTCAAAAAATGGTTACAATGACAATCATATATGGTAATATCCACCCTGCCTGGTCAATATGGTGACCCTCTCACCTTGTTATCGATTTAATTCATACCCTGTGTGTGTGGGGGCGTCTATGTCCGTTCGTGCATTTCCCTCCAATGTTAATTCCAACCGACAGTACCATTGTGGAGCCATTTCTATTGCTATTCAGCCCGCTCGTGTGTGCTATTCACAGCGGGTTCACTTCAGATGGCAATCGGTAGTGATGGCGTATCTGATTAAGCCCTTTTTTAATTATTTCCCCTTTAGGACCGTAATCTATTTAATTTCGGGACATTAAAAGCTTTGTCGCCATTGTGTTGTAATATTAGGAGCTTGATCATTGTCACTTTGATCAGGATTCACAATATATACCTCCGGGCCTCAATTAACCCCGATTCAAGAACTTATTGCAGGGCAGTTTAATAATTTAACGAGGATTAGTTAAATGGCCGTTCAATCCACCTTCAGGTTGTGAGTAATGTCTAACTCGCCTAGCCTAACTCGTAAGATGTCTGGATCAGCGTGTCTCTTACTACTGATAAAATGGTACCCGATTAAGAAACTGCTCGCTCGTCCGAAAAAATCTAACATAGACTCTACGGTTGTGAAGTACACTTAACTATGTCATTTCGAAAATACTAACGACTGCACACTTTGGTCTACTTTATTTAGCTTTATCGTCGAATGAATTCTCAATTTAGTAATCTTGTAATATATATTGCTCTATTCTTGTTTAGGGTCATCCCCAAAGATCTCATTTGTGATGAAAATGGTTCTCAGTTCTGAGTTGAAATGTCCTGGTTAGTTATCCCAGTGATTCATTGAAAAAGACGTCTGTGGTGGTGGCATTGGGCGCACAATTTTAACTAACAAAATGTATCCTTTACTTATGGGGACAAATCCACTTTTCTACTTTTTTTAACAAAATTTATAAATTATGCAGTTAAAAAAACGTTTCACTACACGCGGCCATTAAAATAACACATTAAACCTTGAGTGCAAAAGCTCATTAATGCTATGACCTTGGCATACTGTTACTCTCCGGTAAATTTTGATCGGTGAGAGATTTAGTTCGGTGGGATAAAATATATTTTCACTTCCATATTCCCAGCGGAAATCAAATTTAAATATATTTATGCTTTTTAAATAGGATGTTATTTGTTAATTTGACATATTCTTGTTCTCATTTTCATCGTGAGAAAGCGCCTGGATAATTGACCTGATGTTCAAATTTCAGGATGAGTTCAGTTCTTTTGCAAAGTTACTTCGTTTCCCGTGCTTATTGGCTCGTTGATGGTTGTTTTTTGCCAAAATAGCAGTTTGGTACTACTAGCGAACATGATTACTATATCTAGTAATATTATGTATTACTAACTGAACTTTGAATGCCTCATTAATATAGAAAATAACATTTATTCTATTGAGTAGGGTTAGACGGCTTTACAAGGGGACGATCACTCTATCCTTAAAATGAGGTTGAACGCTAGTGAAAGGAATGCACTATAGAATGGTCTTGAATCAAGGAGTGCCTGTACGGATGCTTTTGTTCGACGAACTGATTCTTCGAAATGAGTGCTACTTCGGGACGCTGTTAATACGCTAGTTATTTATACCAAAGGGTAGGAAGAGAGGAGGGAGTGGGAATGGTAGAATGGGAATGTTGAATTGTTTTCAATCGGTAGGAGACACCTGT
>UZAE01012105.1:50052-62952 GCA_900617975.1 Rodentolepis nana
CAAAATTTTAAATTTAATCTTAGCAGAAGAAACTGCCGAACCCCAGGGGTAGTAAAGAAACGAGATGGGATTGGGTAAAGGTTGGCAATAGTGGCTTACTCTACCTTGTTTGCGATCTGAATTTATTAATTTGTTCATCTTCTCTATTGAATTTCAATAAATTGCATTAAATGACAGGCGTTATGATAGTTATCATTAGCCCTCTAGTTGACTTCGGGCTTCACAGAGGAGGGGAATATCAAAGTCACAAAAAGTCGTGAGGTAACCAGAAGAGTAGGTTATAGATGTTTTTTCAAATGGCAGGCATGCTATCATTAGCCCTTTTGCCGACTTCGTTCTTCTCAGAAGGGAGGAACATTAAAGTAAGAAAAATTCGACGGGAAAAGAAGAGCGATTCACAGATGTAACATAGACAGACAGACAGACACAAAGGCCGAGAAAAGGCCAAATGAGTACTGTGGAAAGGAGTCGAACATGACATACTGTGGGGTCATGGTAGTTTGAAGTTAGATGTCAACTGCCAGTTAGTAGACTTTTTTGCCATATGAGTAAACGTTGTCCAGGGTGCACTACATGGAGGCAAGTCTATCGCACACCCCCTAGGTTACAGATGTAAAAGTGACAGACAGGCACAAAGGTATAGAAAAAGGTAAGATAAGGTGAGTACTGTGGGAGTGTTCGGAAATGACATGCAGTCGAGTCATGGTAGTTTGAAGCCAATTGTCGGTTTGCCGTATGAGCATACGTGGAGTTAAGTCTACCACATACCCCTGAATTTCAATAATTGTCTTGTTTAAATTCATAAGTAAGTATGTGTCCCATTTGATTAAACTGATCATTTGATTATCTTTCAGAAGAATTTTTTCGTGTTACTGAGACATCAACGCGATTCTGAAAATGTGCTTTGGGTAACTAAGTCAGCAGTATATCCGTGGGGTACCCCATTGGTTAGAGAAAAGTTTTTTCAATCATGGTGGACAGTCTTGCCAATTGAAACTTTTTATAAGTGAAATATGTGTTAAAATCTTATACTCCTAATCATTGACGAGATTGTTCACAGTAATTGGCAAAATTTGCATCATTCTTCAATCTAATTCCCCACTACCATTTATTCTTTGATATGCAAACAGTCAATTTACCATTAGCCCATTGAATCTTGCCTATCACTTTAAATGACATTTTTATTTGATCAAAGACACTGAGCATGAAAGTTTAGGAGCCATGTGCTAGTATGATTTTTTGTTTTTTTCTGTAAGGTATCGGCACGGTCGTCTATTCCAAATGGCCTCCCACGTTTCCCCGACAGTAGAAACAGCTCCCCCCTGTATCTCAGTCCCAACTCTTCGAATCAGCCTTGCTGAACAACGATCAACCAGCACAGCTCGGCGACCCAGCACCTCGTTCACACCTGAAAGCCAGTCAGAAGTTTCCGATGTTTCATCGGAAACAACGAATTTAGAAGAAGTTGGAATACAAGATCTTAAACCTGATCAACTACGATCCAAGATTGGCCAAACTTACTTGTTTGAGGAAGCTATGGTTAATTCTATGGAATCTAAGTTGTGGACAAGTATGCAATTCTGGGAGGATCTATTTCTTGACACAGTGGCCCAGGAGAGAGATCTAATGGGAATGGATTTTGATCCAACTGGACAACTGCAGCACTACTCACAGCTTGGGACAATTAGTAAGAAGAGTTTGGAGTTGGCTGAAGACTCCCTGCTTACAGGAGTGATGCATAACCTTATCGCCTTCATGGTCATGGCACAGGTTCCCTCTGATCTCATTCGAAGGAAGATTCGTCGACTTATCGCTAAGAGCCATACAGGCTTGCATTATACACAGAAGATTACTCATTTACTTGATTGTCTTGAATGGCTGGTAGGCAACAGTTTCTTTGAATCTCTGGAACCTTGTGGTCCAGTTGGGTTAATGCTATTTTCATTTCCTTTTTCTTCTTCTAGAGAGGTAATGACATTGATCTTCTACCTATTGGCAGTCGACAGAATGCACCTGAAACGTTTAGTGTATGTCTGGAATGCGAGGAGTACACTAAAATGCGGATGATGGAGGTTTGTCTTGGCCGTACTGTGAATTCTGCGCATTATATGTGCCACAGAATATAGCTAATTTAATTGGTGAAGTGCATATCATTTGGACTTTTATCTAATCAGCAGTATTGGTCATAAAAAGATGGGAATGAATTGGCAAATTTTACCAAATAATTATTTACATGCATCAAGGTTTTTGAATTCTCTCTTTTTCTGCATAGATCTACGCCGATTTCTTTTTAATTCGCTCGATGGAAGGAGATGTGCTGTTTCGCTGGTGGTATGATGAAATCATCAATGTAACAACGTCATCACAGCAGAGTATAATCGTCTTCAAAGTTCTCATTAACAAACAGCGTCGTCCATTCCTAGTCGCTGCTGTTGATGTAAGTTTGTCTTGGCTTCTATTCCTCACCTGAGGCAGTAGGCTTCAACTCTTCCCTTATCCCTATTGGGTGATTTCAGTTTCTACCCAATTGGCATTTTTATTGAAGCGATCTATACGAACAATAATCTTTTTCCTTGGAATGGATAATTTTTGAATATTTTGAGCACTTCCTTGTCTCCCTTTTAGTCATATACTCTCTTCACGTCGATAGCAAGAGCTATTAATCAAGCAAGGGCGAAGATTCCACAAGGAAAAATTTGTAAGTTCTCTGAGCATAATTACAAGGACCGTGCCCTTTCAGTGGAAAAAGTAGTGTCTTGTTAAGAGATGATCTTTCTCATCGATATCCCCAACTAGTTTTTAATGGATAAAGAAAGATGGGCTTTGTTGCGGAAAATTTGTAGAAGTTGGTGACATCTTGCCGCCTTAGGAAAATCTGTCTAGTTTTGCCAATTAGCAGCTCTGCAACTCTTGTTCATATTACCATTCTCTATGACATTTTGTCTACCATAGAATAAGAAGAGGACGTAACTCAGCAAATTGTAATTAACAATCCTGCAAGTCCAAAAATGGGATCGGTGCCTTCATCCTATCTGCATAACTTGGTCATTTTAGGGTGCATACCTTCTTCCACTACACTAGACAAGTTTGAATTCATTTAAACAACACGGGCTTATGAAACTGCCAATATTTAAATCCAACTCTGCTGTCCAATTTTTCGTGAAGGGAATCAAATTTTCCCCGTTGCTCAGGCCTTTAAGATAGAGCAGCATATGTATAAACTGTTGATATCGGGAACAAAATCTTAAAATTTCATAAGCTTGCTCTCCATCACTAAACACGGTTATGACAGCTACACACCTCACTGTCCAAATCCTATATTTGATACAACCAATAAACTCAATAATAGTACCCTGACTACTACTAGAATATGTTGTAATAATGACTAAAGTTAACTATTGCTATTATTAAATGATAACAAATAGTGACAAAACCTTTGTTTCGCACGATTTAGTGGACAAGTTGGGTGGAAACGTGAATGTTGTCAATAAGGAGACAGGCGAGCCGGGCAATATCTTCCTCGACCCTAATGGGTTCAAGATCACTTTCGGTTCCAAATCGGTAAGAAAACTAGCTCCCATCTTAGTCGTTCACTCGTCATTTTTCATTTTCTGCAGCACCATATTCCCCTTGATCAAGTGAAAATGTGCAGAATCCAAGATGAGGATACCTTTTCATTCGAGGTTGCTGGTAAGCAATTATTGGAATCCGCTGACTTTTATGAGTTAATTTCTTTTTGACATTTTTTGCCCACTTCAGGACAAGATCCCGATGCTTCAATATGGACCTTCAAAACAGACTTGGTATGGATATCCTTGCTACTTATATTGATTTAAGTAATCAGTTTCTTAGGTATTAAATTTGCGAGTGCATATATCGAGGTTCCGTCTCTGATGCCTTTAAAGCTTAAACTGCTTTTATAGTAGGACCTCAAACTTCGATTGCTATTCATATCTAATTCGCCCCCCCCCCTTAATTCGTGACGTCTAACATTTCGATGTCACTTATTTAAAAGTTTAGATCCACCCGAAAATTCAAGAGGATTGTGCCTCTCTGTGTGAACATTCGTATACTATCGGCAATTTCACGCTTCACTTTTCTCATTTGAATAGCCTTGAAGCGGAATCGCTATAATTTTCAGAACAATATTCGATACTATTAGTTCTTTTAGCCACACCAAACTGACCAAATCAGACTTCATTCATTCAACGACTTTATTGTTTTTGGCAACACGATTAGACGAAGTACTTGGACAAAGTGACTAACAGTATAGATAGCATAAACATAAGTAATAAATACTAAGTGACAAAAGCACAAACCGCGTGGTAAAATTTGATAATCTCAACCGTTTAAGACGTTACAATGACCAATTGATTTCAATTTTCAGGGCGCAGTCCTGTTGAATCAATGGGAGCGTCTAATTAGTGTAGCCCAGGCAAAGAATCTACTGAACGCTTTCAGTGGTGTAACAACACCAACATCCCCACGGTCAAGAACTTCCTCCACAAATAATATGAACACCGTTTTTGAGCGATGAAACATTGCCAACTCGTTCTTTTTTTGAATATTCCTTCCAAAGTCTGTGATAAGAGACAGGAACTTATGATGCAAGAGAATAAGCCTATTATATTTCTTCTTCCCTTCTTCCATCCCCACTATTCTTTCTTTGGTTTTTTCTCTTGTTTTCTTTCCTTTGTTAATTTCTTATGCGAGCGCTCGCGGGCCTTTGCCTGGACTCACTCTTTGATCAAACTGCGCTTAAATATTGCTAAAGGTTATTATGCAAAAATATCGTTCTGATGAAAAACTTTAAACATTTTCTTATCGTTTTTAATCTAGCAATAAATGTCAAGTCAGCTGTCAGCTGGCTCATTTACTAGGGTTGTCAGGGTAGAAAACCAATTCTGTCGTGAAATCGCGACTATTTTGGGGTGAAAATGGGAGTTTACACATCTAATTGGGTAAAGACAAGATTAATGAAAATTACAGTAATTACTGCTGACATCAACAAAGCGTACCTAATCTTTAAGGCGGAAAATATCGAAAGAGATAAGTTTGAATAAGTACCGATTCAAAGATAAACGGTCACATTAAGATTTCTAGCCAAGTTAATTCGATTAGTCTCCATTGTAAGCCAGGAAAACATTAAAGCAAATTGACAGTTGTAATGACTGTTAAGAATCAATAAAAGAAGAGATACGAAAATTAATAGGTTTGGTGTATGCTGGGACAATATATTTAAAGCCTACATTTCTTAATTTATCAGCATTAAAATACAAAAAATGTATTTTCAACCTTTAATAAGCAAGGACAGAGGAATACAATCTAAAAATATGTCATAAACTCAGTTATCTTGATACACATCCTCTTCCATCTTTACCTTAATCACTCGGATGATAGAACATATCAGGCACGATGCATAAAATAATTAAATATAATACAGTACAATACAGAGAAGTGTATTAAAAAAACATAAGTCAGGTACATCAGCTTATGTGTCTACGGAAATAATCCAACCCGTAAAACATAACAAAAATTAGGAGGGAACCAAATTAACGACGCATGGTATGACATAAATAGTCATTTTACAGGAACTCTTACGATTGCAATTTACAACTCTTCGTGATGCTTCCCATTAGATTTGAGAGTCATATTTGAGGGCTGAATAAATACACCTTCAGCTGCTTTCCAGACGCTACCATAAGTTGACGATGAAGCTGCAACCTCAAATTGGCCAGGAATTGGATGCTGATAGGTGTTACCGCTTACGTGTAGGTATCTAAGAGAATAAACAGGGTTTAAGAGAGATAAATGGGAACGATAGTAAATAGACCAACACATACGACGCAGTGATAACATGTCGGAGTTTAATCTCATCACCTCTTGTCCACATATCTCCACTGCAAATGAGCTCCCAGTTATCACCTTCGTCTCCATTTCCATTAGTACCGAAAGCGGAGACCTCCAAGTTTCGAGAAATTGGAGCCTGAAAATGATGGCTATGAAGATTCTTATTTGTTTCCATGTGAGTCAAACGAATAATCTGACCACATTTGACGGGCTCGCCACGATAATAATTATTACCAGTAAGGTGATCTTTGTGGATCTGGAAACACGAAAATTGTGTTGATATCATAATGAATAGGGGGAAATAACCATTTTCAAATTTAATAAAACGTACCACCCAATAGCTACCTTTTTGCGTGACGTCTTGTAAACCAGTAACAGATTGCTGTCCACTACCTGAACCGTAGCCAATATCGTGGGAGTGTAATCGGACGTTGTAAACCGTATTGAGTAATTTTAACTGCGAACCATATGTAACAACATTAGCTAAAAATATTAAATGAAATAAATCCAAAGTACTTATGGCCTCAGAAGAAATAGCACAAATGCCTAAGATCCCAAATAAGAAGTAACAGAACCTGCCAGACATTTCCAAATATACCTAATACACGTATAATAATATAAACAAACCATTTGGTGGACTGAGGACATACCCTTTAAAAATATAATTCAATTTTAACTCTTACTAGATGGTGAAAACTTCCATAAATATTCATTTGAATCACGAAATAAATATTAATTTGTTTTAAATAGTCTCTTATGACAAACCATCGAACGAAGTTAGCTGTTATTACATATATAAACATATGCCTGTGTGTTTGTGCTTGTGCTTGTCAGTCCCTCTTAAATAATGACTATTCCTGGTGGGCGATTTACATATTTTTAAGTCGAGTCTTATTGCTTTTTGTCAAGTAATATTGACAATGCCCAAGTACGAATCTATACCTTCTGCATGCAAACGTATATAAATGCCCCAAAATCCTAGAAACTTTAGACGTTACCAATGAATTGTTTATTTTAATATGAAATTGCATGAGCATGAAATCTATTAACACTAATTTAGAATAAAGCAAAAGTTCAACGGTTACAACAATATCAGCTTAGCTTCCATGGCCTACTTCTGACCGGGTCTAAAATTATAAACTTAATATTGGGTAAATTATTCGTAATAATCACTGTTGATTGACTAATTCGCATACCAGCATGCATTATGAAAAAGGGTCTTCAGAATCTTTTAATTTTATGTTAGAATATATTCAGCTTAATTAGGACTTTTTTGAAGATAAATGCCAAGTATGTCCTCAAAAAGTTGTTCCGCAATATGCTAGGATATTCTGGCGGCTCTCAAACCCGAAACTGATATTTCTATCAATACCGTATTAGTGACATGCACGCATTTTGACAAAGTTTCGATTTGTCGGATGAAATAAAAGTATATGAGACCGCATGGGGAATCGGATTGTTATTGTTGTTGAACCAAACTATCTCTTAATAACTACACATATATAATGATTTTTTTGTTTTTTTTATTTGTATGATGGCATCATACTAATATTATTGTTTTTATTGGTCCTTAATTTTACTGCATATTAGATGAGATGTGTCAAAATTATCCCGAAACAATATGTTCCACAAATCACCATGCCATTGTATCTCCATAACTATGATGTGTTTGGCAATCGCGAGCCTCAATGCCTGACAATTTCTTAGCTTTCAAATCACAAACTGTTAAGATCGCATTTTAGGTCTGAATCGTTTGTTAATAACATGACCAATGGGAGTCTATGCAACTGTGACCATAAAAAATAAAAGAGCCGAACCAAACGTTATAATTTTTTTGCACTTTGGAAGGTAAAGTCAGATAGGATAGATGCATAACTGGGAAACAATTAATTAATAAAGAATTTCATGTGATGACCAGCTTGACTGATTACAACAGACATTTTGCTTAGATTTATTTTGTTATATTTTCTTTAGGAATTAATAGTAATTAACCAAAATACTATAATGCCTCATATGTCCCATTTCCCTATAAGGTAAATCCAGCTCGAATTTCAAAATATTCACTTAAATCAAATGTGACGAAAAAGAATATAACTTAAGAGTTATACACTTTATATTCCAAGATGCGCTAAAACTCAGTCATACATGAATTTTCTTTATTTTGACTAAGCATTTTGTTCATAAAATATTATTTGTAACATGAAATATTGGCATAATATATAACTAAACAGAGGCATCATCAAAGGAAAGCCATTCTATTGTTTATATGCGCGTTTCACTTTGAATTCCAGGACTTATTTTTCAGTGAAAATTTATTTTATTTTTCCATTAAATTGGGATTACGTGATAAGTCATATTTTCGAATGCTCGCTAACATTAAAAGCTTCACATATCTCAAGTTTTGATACTTCTTATAAAGGAAGCAATTGGAATTCGTGTTTACGATAGTTTTTTACGCAACGCAGAAATTGAGCCTTTTTACTGAAAGTACTGGACCCCCTTGTTACGTATGTGTGACTGCTAAAATACACAAGTGTCTATAGTTCATTTGGCCAATTGCTGATTAGTCTAAACTTTACTTGTTAAGAAGAGAACTACCTGTTTGGTTGAATGACTAAATACCACCAAACTTCATACTTCCAAACTCCATATTGGGAAGATAAGATATTAGTTTTTCAATTACAAAGCAAAATAGGTGTTTGGATAAAAGAAGGCAAAATTTAGTTGATCAATCCTGCAGTGAAAGTTATTCACGTTATAATGGAAAATCAATCGCCTCTAAAAGCTGTAAACAGAAGGGAGATGACAAATTGGGACCCTGCAAGTGGAAGTAAAATGATGAGTTACCGGTGGATAGACCGCTCGATCTAAAATGGCCTCCAAACTGTTCAGAAGAAAGATGTTGAAAGATTTAGGTAATAGTGCCGTAATGAAATCACTTGAAATCCTTTCCACTCAAGTTTAATTAATGAAAATAAGATAACAACAAGGTGGCGCAAGACTGATCGATATTTAGATTAATAATACAACTTCAACCTGAATCTCAGACAAAGTTGGCTTCTTTTCATTTCACTTTTTCTTTGCTAACAAATAAATACTTATACCGAACGAAGATTGACTCTCACAAATATTATGCAAAACTATAAGTTATGTGTTCAATCATGAAGTACGGAACAACTTGCTAAACTACATGACTGTGCTACTTAATAAATTATTATATATAAATTATAGGCCTGTTGTTGAAACATTGTTCATTAACTTTAGATAATGCAGTTACACGTTGTACTTTACTTGTTAATTTCTAATTTTAATTATGCATAGCAAAAAATTTACGAAAATACGTAGTGAGGCAGAATCTCAAAAATGTCAAAAAATAGAATTTGAGCGAAATCGATAAGAGTATTAGATTCCAATTTAGCCATATGCTATGAAGGGTGTCACCCTGAATAAAAATGTAAAAATAGCCTGATTTAAAACACATTTCACACGATTGTCTCCAAAAAATACTTACACGCAAATAAATCGAATTCTTTCCTGTTTACCAAATATTAATACGACTGCCTATTTCCATATAAATGAATTCCATCAGCCCATGAAGGCAAAGTTTTTAACTATTCTCTTCTCCAGCGATCAGTCTGTCTTAACATTAGACGTGTGATTATCAAAGTAGTTCTCATCATCCTTGACTCGGTTGACGTATACATTGATGGCCACTGCAAAGTATATTTTCTGACACAAATTATAGGAAATCTCTGAATCATAAGAATTGGTTCGAAGCTTAGGTTAATATTTGAGTGATTATGTTGCGAAATAAATATTACCAACGCCTATATGGTACATCATAGATCTTTGCATTAATGGCAAACATAAAATCTTCATGAACACGCTTGGAACAATAGCGCACATTTTAAAACATGGATTTGAAGTCACCATAATTAGTCACATCATGTGAACTTTATAGAGAATAGATAAATAATATGGGCGTGTTTCTACCCGAATTTAAAACGAGAAAGCAAATGGTTTGATTAATCGCACAACCATTGAGTCAAGAATTTATTCTACAAATTGCATTCCAAAATTGAAAGTTTACTTGTTGGTAAGTGGACTTTATGAGTGAAAAAGGGTATTTGGGCGTACAGTACAAGGAAAATGTTAAAAAATTCCAATTCAACCGTTGCCGAAATGGAGAGAATATTTGAGCAATCGATCACTATATGGTAATTTTAGTCTAACTCAAGGTGAACTACCTGCAGATGAACTCTGCATCTATCTATTCTAACT
Organism: Rodentolepis nana; assembly: GCA_900617975.1. Lineage (NCBI taxonomy): Eukaryota > Metazoa > Platyhelminthes > Cestoda > Cyclophyllidea > Hymenolepididae > Rodentolepis > Rodentolepis nana. Next base: position 60,184 of record UZAE01012105.1, read on the forward strand.
TAAAATTTTGATATTTATATAGAAGTGGAGAAATTAATAAAAACGTTGCTAGTATTGTCAACCAGCAATAGAAAATCCAGTTAGCAAATTCTGGTGTAATAACTACACATGGGTCCCTCCTCCGTTCTCTTCAGGGCTTGAATTATTCGCGGATTGTGAACTTACTTCAGTTGCAATCTGAAAATCTGGAAATTGAGTGCTTAAAGCTCCTTTTCTCGATAGTGTCTAGGTGACTGATTGACTGATCAGAATTTAAAAAAATAACTAAAAAAGCATGATTATCAAATTCAAGACTATAATCTCATTTGGGAGAACTTACTAAACGTTAAAATTACTTTAAAAACGTTTGGTAAAATTGTTCCAGTTAGAAATATGTTTCCACGTTAAGGTTTGAAAATAGGTTGCATAATCAATTACCCAACCTGACAAAATAACACAAAACGTCACAAACGCTTTGTCAAACGTCAATTGGCATAAAAATGTTTACGACCAATGCGATTTTCAATGCTCTGGGAATCCTTTTTATTTTGTCGATAAACAAGATGCACAACGGGACTGCAGTTATACGTAACTCTATATTGATGAAGACATGGGGTGTGCGATAGACTTACCTCCACGTGGTGCACCCTGGGCAACGTATACTCATACGGCAAAAAAGTCTATAAACTGGCAGTTGACTTCTGACTTCAAACTACCATCACCTCACTATATGTCATATTCAACTACTTCCATAGTACTCACCTCACCTTTTTTCTACCTATGTGTCTGTCTCTTTACATCTTTGACACTCTATCGTTCCCCCTCCCCTCTCGACTTTTTTCAATTTGATGTACCTTCCTCTCTGTGAGGCCTGAGGTCAACTAAAGGGCTAATGATGACCATCAAGACGCCTGCCATTTGATATAATAATAATAATATTGACGAAGACGTGGAGTGTGCAATAGACTTACCTCCACGTGGTGTACCCTGGGCAACGTATACTCATACGGTAGGAGTCTATTTACTGGCAGTTGGCTTCTCACTTCAAATTACCATCACCCCACTGTATGTCATATTCGACTACTTCCACAGTACTCACCACACCTTTTTTCTACCTTTTTCTACCTTTGTCTTTGAAACACTTCTGTTCCCCCCAACCCTCCCCTCTCAACTTTTTTCACTTTGATATTCCTCCTCCTCTCTGTGAAGCCTGAAGTCAACTAATGGACTAATGATAACCATCAAGACGCCTGCCAATTGATATAAATAAATATTGATTAATGTTTAATATTTTTGGTTTTTCTTTGCATTTTAAACCAAGCAGAAATCATTATTATGCCACTTTAGCTTGTGGCATAGTGACAGTGCAGCGTGTTTTAAACAATTGCTACGCTAAGCTCTCACTTATCTGTGTTGTTTATAGGGGTGGGCCTCACTTTGGTTCAACCAGAATGAGAACCTTCTTCTAATACTCTTGGGGCATACAGTTAAACTAAAAGTCTTATCGAGGATAATAATGGGACAATAGGTCTTCGGACCTTTATGGTCAACATTTTTCGATTTTGACATTCATTTACACTTCGATTTGCAGTTTTTTTTATTATGAAGGTCTTAGTCGTTAAAACACCTTTTCTCCAAAGTGGCCACAAATTCTTGAGTATTCACATGAATGCACACAGTAAATGCAAACTAGTATTAATTGTATTAAAATTTCCTCTTTTCACACGCATTGTGTCTAATAGAAGCCACCTTGATCGCTTTCATCAGTAATAAACTAATTTTTATCATGCTTCGGCATTGACAATTAGCCATGACTGACCTTCACAGGCTGCCGAGATGGCGTTATTCATCTATATGCAAAGCGTTTACGTCAATCTTAACTGCCAAACAATACAAATACAGAAGGCGGTGGTTGATTTGATTCGTTAATTTATTGCTTTATATGGAAGACGATTGTTTGAAGCATCAGGATTGACCAAAATTTGTTTATGTATCGGTAATTTAGTACCAGACGGCCACATTCAAAGGCGTCGTGGTACAATTGCCAATAACCTAAACATTCAAAAAAGCCACTAATATGGCTATTTACTTTATGTACACTGATAGCATTCATTAAATTCGGTCTTTTCAGAGCTAAGACCGAAGTTTGTAATTCAAATTCAAGCTCTCATCCGCACTAGCAGACATTATCTTCGAGCCCCTATTATGAAAGCCTTGTTATCTTATTATAGTCATGCTGACCGGTTTTTTAACAATTTACTAGTGATCCATAATTGAAGCCTCTGATTTGGCAGACAGCTTGCGAAACGCTACATCCCATTTGCATAAACAGTATTATGTTTATACCAATGTTACATTTTTCATTTCAAATGGCGGGCGTTTTGATAGTTATCATTAGCCCTTTACCTGACCTCGGGCTCCACAGAGGGAAGGAAAATCAAAGTAACAGAAAGTCGAGGGGTGAGGAACAGAAAATTGATTCACTGGTGTAAAAGAGACAGACAGACACAAAGGCAGAGAAAAGATAAGATGAGTACTATGGAATTGGTCGAATATGACATACAGTAAGATGATGGTAGTTTGAAGTGAGAGGTCAACTGCCGAATAAAAGACTTTTTGCCATATGAGTACTCGTTGCCCAGGGTACACCACGTGGAGGTAAGTCTATCGCATACTCCTAATTTTAATTATTAAAATATAATTTAGAAAAAGATCTCTAAAATTACTGAAACTACTTCAATCCGTTCTTGTCGATTGTTACCCTTTAAAATGCTTTGAATTACCTATAAT
>UZAE01012106.1:0-57910 GCA_900617975.1 Rodentolepis nana
CCCCCCAATTATAGAGCCACCGAAATTCACCGTACGTAGATATTTCCACACCACCCTAGTTTTTAAGCGTCTGACGTCCACTACTAGACAACCTCACTGGGTAGTCTTTCTATTTTTTAACTCCTTAGCCTAAATTTACAATTATGATTTGTTAATTTAAGTAATTAATGTCCCGCCTAATTGAAATTCAAAAGGACGAAAAATTCGATATCCTTCTCTTAACCACCACATCTTTCCAAGTGCAACCCCATTTACCCATTCAGAAATACATCTGTTTATGAAGTATGTATAATCGACTTCATCATACATTAACCAGAGAAGGAAATGGAAAAGAAAGGTGCAAAGACATGCAGAAAAAGACCAACGAAATAAAGTCAATGAACAACAGATAAGCGGTTGGCATATAATCAGTAAGCAGCCCTCCAAATAACATATTATAATGGACCGGATCAGATGAGCTAGGTGGATGAATAAGAGAGAAAACACTAAGAAGGGAGGTATGAATCACAGTAAATCTGGGAGGCAAGAGAGAACGCTTTAGGAGGGGGGGGGGGGGGGGAGTGACAGAATAAAGGTATTAACTCATTGAGGGAAAGGGGAAGTAAATGCTCTAAGCTCTCTGTGTATTTGTGTAGTTGTCAGCAGAGCCCCTTCCTAGAATCCGAGGCCGGCGATAGCTCCATCAGAGGAGGAGGGAGGAGACAGAAAGGGGTTAGTACAAGAGGCTGGTGGTGGAGACGGTTGTTGAAGTGGAGCAGCAGTGAGTGGAAGAGGGAGGGTGGAGGAGATGGCAGCCAGTTGGCCTTGGGCCATTGCAGTGGCTCGCTCTGCCCAACCCAAATCAAATGGATCGGCGGAAAAATGGCTTAGCTCTGCATTGCCTGTATTAGTGGATGAGAGCTGACTTGGTAGCCATGGTGCTAGGGCCGTTGTCGTCGTTTCTTTAGCTGTCGCGCTTGGCCATTGTTTGTCACCAACCGTCAAGCTTTCTATTTGAAACACAAGAAAAAAAGCCAACCGTTAATGTCGTTTAGAAAGTCCAAAGAGGTCTAGTGTGCCCACTTTTACGAATTTGATAATTATGTTTATTTCAGTTCTATGTTCTGACAAGAAAAAAACTGATAGATCACCAATAAGAACTTCGGTCACATTCTTAGGAAAAAATTAAAATCAAGATAAATACAGCCTTTAACTTTCCCGTTTCACTACATTCAACCAAGTCAGCAAAGTATCAGTTAGAAGTCAAAAGACACAGGAACCAATGAGAATGATTTAAAGCCCTCAAATTTGGGCTATTTTGAAAGAGTGAATAGTGGATGTTACTAAGGAGTTTATGAACTAACACACCTAGTGCACCTTAAGAATGATACACGATTGAAGGGGTAATTATAAAAAAAAAGTAAAAATCACCTAAAAGAAACTCATAATCTTCTATAACATAAAGACAAAAAAATTTAGCATTAAACGCTGACCAAATGTGGCCATTATAAGTCGAATGAGGGTAAGAAAGAGTGCAAAATGCTTTAATTTATAATCAAGAGTTCATTTATTTATTTGTATTTTGATAGTTACCATTAGCCCTTTAGTTGACTTCAGGCTCCACAGAGGGGAGGAGGAACATCAAAGTGACAAAAAGTCGAGAGGGTGGGAGGGAAGAGAGATGTAAAAGCGATAGACACAAAGGTAGAAAAAAGGTGATGCGAGTAATGTGGAAGTAGTCAAATATGACATACAGTGGGGTCATTGAAGTTTGAAGTCAACTGCCGGTAAATAGACTTTTTTGCCGTATGACTATACGTTGCCCAGAGTGCACCAGGTGGAGGTAAGTCTATCGCATATAATTTTCAGACATATAAACAGACGCCTCGGGTTATTTAGTGAAACAAGTTTGAAGTACACCAATATTTCCCTACATAAACGTAAAGTCAATTGAATCAAAAATGACAATTGGACGTTTTAGTCATGAAGGCTGTCAGTTGAGTATTGATCAAAGTGGGCGGATCAAAGAACAACAGAGGTTGCACGAAAATACATGAGCGAATAAAAGATGAAATATTTTTTTAAAATATAAATCTAGTATAATTTTGACCTTGTTTGGTTATTTAAACATTTGCAATTGGTTTATGGTGAGAAGAAAAGGCAATTTTGAAGACCTGAATCGATTTGGTGAATATTCAATGAATAGAGTCCATTACTAGAGCCGATTTATTAAACCAGAGTGGAGGAGCAACCCGATGGGGCTATTCTGGTAAGAAATTTAAAGTGTCAACAATATTGCTAGCTCCTGGCCATTCCGCTGACCACGCGTGAACGGAGGGGAGGGGGGGGGGGGGGGGGGGGGGGGGGGGCACTGTCGAGTATTCGTGAACATCGATGACGTTGCTACAGAGACACATTATGCCCTTTAGTGCCAATAATTGCCAACTACACTGGTTGATTCTGGCCAACAAGAGGGATGATAAAAAGCGGGCTTCTCATAGAATCGCTACTAAAATAGTAACCAGGTTAAAGAAATTCACGCTGTACTCCTGAAATTAGAATGACTTTATCGTTAAACTATTTCTCACTCAACCCTCATACTAAAATGACTTGCTTATGGCAATAAACACGAACACCAAAGCGAAAGAAGTCAACGCACTACACCAATCGGGCAGTAAAAAAACAAATCAACGCAAGGGAGATGGTAGTGATCCACACCCGTCATTAGTTGTTCATCACTGAGCGAAGAGCGAACGGCAAGCCATGAGCGCGCTACGCAAATAGCCAAATCACGAATAAGCACAGCTGATAGCCTTGGGAGACAAAGAGGAAAGGAAATGAAGTTGTTCAGGGGTAAGAAAACGTGTAAACACGAATGTCACTTCATCGAAGCCTCAATGAAGTGACAAGGTGAAGAGGCAGATTCTTCACGCTAGTCCACCTCATTAAACTGTTCTCTATAATTGATAAGCCACTCCACCTACCTAGCAATTCGACGGCATCAGCTAAATTATAGACAATGGCCAATTTCATACTAAAATTATCTGACAGTTAATATTCTGTGGTTTTACTAAAAATTGGAAAACATTTATCCGGCAACTTGGAGATTATCAGGTTAGGAACGCTAATTCTGCCAAACATTGTATTAGCCGGGAACAAGCAATGAGGTTGGCTATTTCTCTTATTGGGTATGCACTGATCGGCATCTAATTCTAGTTCTCTAATTGCGCAATCCATATCCCAACTGTTTAAGGACATCATTACGGTAATGCAAACAAGAGTCTCTATACAGTTCTACATTGTATCACTAATTCTTAGCTTCAGATGCGTTAGGGAGGGTAAGAAACTGCCTCTTAGATGAGTCTCGAGCCACATCAGACATTCGATTGATAACGTACCGCTAGTGTTACACTACATTCAAGCAACAGGGGGTATGCGATAGACTTAACTCCGCGTGGTGACCACAACTTGCGATAGACTTAACTCCGCGTGGTGACCATGGGCAACTTATACTCATACGGCAAAAAAGTCTATTAACCGGCAATTGACCCCTTCCACAGTACTCATCTTACCTTTTCTCTACCTTAGCGTCCGTCTGCCTCTTTCGTATCTGTGAAACATTATTTTGTCCCCCCCCCCTTTCGACATTTTACCACATTGATGTTCCTCCTCCTCTCTGTAAAGCCCGAAGTCAGCTGAAGGGCTACTGATAACTATCAAAACGCCTGTCATTTGACATAAATAAATAAGCATTCAAGCAACAATACACCATTTTACCTTTAAACGCCACTGTGGCTACGCCTTTTATCACACGACTGTCGTGATACGTGGCAGCGTCACGACCTAAGGTTTGTTTACGTATAATATAAACACACAGACAATCACAAGTGTCAATTTGCCAGACTCCAAGAAATGGGCTTTAACGAAATCTGTGATTGCATGACACTGACGACAAAGCGAATCGACTCTCGTATCAACTAGTTTACAAAATAGACAATGAAATAAGCAAGCGCACACAGGCTTCTCTTTTATCACCCGTGACGGCAGAACGACAGGGAATCACGCCTTCATAATACGACATGTTAAGAATAGTCAAAGTGTATTGAACTATCTCAATACAAATTTCTTTCCAAATCATACCTTTATTAAACACTTACGAGCTGAAGAATCGGCAGTAAATATGGAGGGCGGGGATTTGATCTCAGCTCCAAAGAGTGCCATCGCTGAATTCGAAAACGAAACATCAATAGTAGGTGAGATAGTTCCAGCAGTTGTGGATACAGTTCGATTGACATCGCCTAATAAAGGATTAGGAGGGAAGGAAGCGGTATCTGCAGAAGAGAGATTGAAGGAGGTATTGCCATGACCGTTGCTCTCGTTAAAAATTGAAGTCTTAAATCCGTTACTAGCAGCAGGCTCTGGCCAATCTGCAACAGGGAAGGCGGCCACTTTGGGAGTCGGAGACGATTCTGTAGTCGACTTGAATGCCTAAAAATCATGGTAAGATATAGCAATGCTAGTTACTAGAATAACGGGTAGGAAATCAAGCCGGGATTAACAAACTATGGTGACATCTGTAAAAAAGAAAATCTACAGCAACACTTGCCTCGTATTCTGGTGTCCTTTAAAGCGAAACTCGCTTTCTAACACCCATGATTTTGGCCAGTATTAAACAGCACAATTAGCGATTTCTACCACTAATGTACACGGCTGATCATCAATTTAGTGATCATCTATTTGAAGCCGTCATTCGCCTCCAATATACATACTAGAGAACATGTTAAGCACTTATTTTTGAAAAAAAAAGAACTAGGAATAGCCGTGGTTTAGCACAATGTTAAAAATCAACCAATTACAAACTTGCTGATCGGAAAAACTAAAGCGTGTTCAGGCAAAATAGAATAAGCAAAAGGTAAAATAGGCAAATAGTTCCTTCTTACCGAATAAAACCTAAAATGCCAAAGGAAGGATAATGAGGCAACTATTAAATAGGAAATTAGCTAAAGCAACTCATGCATCCATTGAAAATAGACTCACGAATACAAATTATGATTGTATTTAACAATTTGTTAGAAATAGACATGTTTGACCAAGTCCGGTTCTTGGATGACAGGGCAGGTTTTCAAATGCACTACAAATGAACCCAACCGTGTTAAAATGAGTAAGCACAGATGAGAAGGGATATAGTGAAATACGGTTGATTCATCTTAATAAATTCACATTCCACCTTCACCCCCTCTAACGAATATCAGTACCTATGACCGTTCCTAACATTAGATGAACTCCAATGGATGTTAAAATCAATGGTTTCCAACTTGGAAGACTTTCAGATTGACTGCTACTCTAAAGATTACTTAGAATTGGAGTAAAGAGAAATTATGTTTGTGAATAGTAAGGCTAAAGCAAAAATTCAGTCTGACGCTAATTGGGCATACAATGCATCAACCAGAAGCTGCTATCACAATTAAAGCTACCTCCACGATAATGATAAATGGCCACTGAGATAATAATACAACTAGCGAAAGATGACAGTAACGCTGTTAAGAAAGCCTCGAATAAGCGAGATTAATTGGTTTTATGAATACCACGACACTAGCATGAAAGATTCCATTTTACCTCCCAACAAAAATTTTCTTAATGCTGGCTTTAATCACACGATGATCGTGCGTTCACTTTTCCCTATCTTCACAACTTAATCTTCAAAGTGACTTTAAGTCCGAGTAGGGGCACTAAATTGCCCGCATTATTTATGGGAGAAAGTGAGAGACGGAGACAGAGAGAGGAAGGGAGGGAGGGAAGGGGGGGAGAGAAGCTTTATAAGCTAGGAAAGAACGGAAGAAGGCGATAAAACAAGCACATTCAAATGGAATTGAAGCGGTGAGAAAGATTGCAGTGACATTGAGGTGTATACACGTAGATTAAACGTTCTCTTACGTTAACTTCCAAACTGTCTCACGAACCTCTAACAAACGCACTCTCTACAATATGATCCCTTGCCTAGCTCCCATAATTTAGCCGATTTTTAGTTATTCAGCTATGCTACCGAAGTCTCTTCGTCCTATTCTAAAACAGCGCATTCATCAAAATTGTAAGAAAGTGACAGGGCAGTGTTATACCAAGGCAACTCGGCTCTGTGCCGATGACACCTAAGCAATAGCAATATAAAATAGACAAAAGTGAGGGTGGAAATGGTTTTATTATTAGATATAGCACAGCTTCCGTACGCAGTACCTTATTAAATAAATGAAACATGGCACTGAATGAATTATGCCTGAAGAAAGAAGAACAACTGCTGAAGGGTCGAATCACAAGGCACATTTCGAAATATATTAGAGACTTTCATGGGATAATTTGCAAGGAAAAAGTATTAGTAACAGTAGTCGTGGAACACTTTTCTACCAATCAGCAAATAGCGAAAGCACTAAAGTTGACGGGGATTAGCAAGCAGCAGGCTGTTGCGAGTGTTGCTTTGATGATTATAGATAATTTCGTCATTCCAAAACGCGGGTGGGCAATATCTTTGAATCCAGTTTGGATGTAGCCTCCTATTAAATTAAATTAGCACCTACTACAGAAGCTAAGTTCAATTAACACTTTCGAAACCGACGTTTAGTCAAGGTAGGAAACAAATTGAGCTTGGCCCGTTAAAGTTCTCATTAAAGCCCCCTAAAGGAGGAGGAGTCAACACTTTACGTATCTTTTTTCGAGACTATCTCTGTTGAATTAATTTGCCGACACGCGGTGGATTGAATAAACGGGATAGTTGGTCAGGGAAAAGTTCCCTCGTCATGGCAATAATCATTTATTAAACTCAAATATAAAGAGCATTGTTAAAACGTTAATAAAGAGACATTGGAGAAGCTGTACATTGGTCTCCTTTTTGCTCTTCGTGAGCTTGGGGCGCAACTGTGCCCCCGTGACGTCTATCACTGCCGCAGACCTGGAGGGCCTAAGAGTACCGCAGAAGAGAAGAGTAATTTTGTAGCAAAAAAAGAAAGAGTGGCAATTCGCTATACATTTCCCTTTTATGGTGGCATTTTCTTCGATTTTACAAACTTGTTGGCGCAAAAACACTTGCTTCGACAAGAAAGTGCCATATAAATAATGCCTAGTGGCGTCTATTTCATCTCCATGGCTTGAGATAAGTTAGTTGGGGGAGGAGACAAGATGTGTGCAGCAGGTAGCTACTCCACGCTAGCTAATTTACAAAACTGATGAGTAATTCAATGCGATAGATTTTGCGCCTAACCTCAAAACGTGCAATTTACTACTATGATTTATTAATAAAAGAAGTAAATTAATATTAATAGCGAATGAGAAATAAAAAAGGAATTCGCCGCGATCATTGTGAGAGAGGGAGACTTACCCAGTGGTTACTACGCTTTGTGCTGATTAAAATTTAATCAAAAAAATCAAGCCAGAACGTCAGCTTCTGGCTTTGTGTGAAGACTACCAAAAGGCGATAGGTCCCATCAATCATTAACAAAATGTAAACGTTATCACACGTCCGGAGGGGAGGCTATGGCAACTAAAAAATCAAAGACCTACTTATCTAAAAGGTCAATTATTCATTAGGCAGCAGCAGTCATACATGGAAGAACTGAAGCCCGACTACGTTGATCGTTTAACAATCAACGTGCTAAGTAAAATGGCGCTTGAAATGCAGTTTGGCGTAAATGTAAAAAAAACAAATTAAAGATACCATACAATAAAAATGTTATATATTTATTTTTGTAGCAAGAGTAGGAAAGAACAAAAGGAAGCCAATTGTTGAGGAAAATGTTCATCATCATGTCCGGTTCAAAAGAACCAATGTGTCAACACACACACACATAATTATTTTTAAATTGAGTTACAATTTAAAGCAAGAAGTATTTAATTATTTAAACAACAGACAAAGAAAACAGATGATTGGTAATTTCACTACTTCCCGCTCGGACAGAGTTAAGTCAGAGGAAGCACGAATGTTTGGATTTTTAGGAGAGATTAATATTAGCAAGAAGTAGTTAACCTATGGGCAGCCTTCTGCTTTCTTACGCTTCCACACAAGCTAGACCTTGGTTAGTAAATGTGTAATGCAGTGATGGTAAGAGCCTAGATCACCAATTAAGAGCATAGGGTAGGACTATTGACCGGGGCTAAAACAGACAGTCAGAGAATACCTGGGAGTTTCACAAGAGTGAAAACACGAGGGGAAGATGAGAAGAGATTAGCAAGGGAGAGAAAGTTGAGGAGGAGGAGAGAAAGAACCAAACCAATAAACGAACAACAGGCGATTGCGTGCAAAAATGCTACAGGCCCGTTAGAGGTAAGGCTTGCAATCTTGGGACTAGAGTATGTCAATACCACCTCATTGGACTGCATGGTCGGGAAGTCTGCACATACGTGATTGAGTCAAAATGTTAGCAATGCATACACATAAGGTAAAATTTGTGCGTAAGAAATAAATTTTGGAAAAACGAACAAATAATGCTCCTTTATTCGGCATTTAGATATTACTACTTAGCTGCAATGACAACATTTCACTGGACACACTAATCTAGAGTTGAACTTATGGTCTTTCCCTGAAAAAAAGATACCTCACGTTGCCTTCTCCGCAACCTTTAAAAAATTAACCAATGAAAGCTAAACATCTATCTACCCAAATGGTGAGTTTGATACAAAACGTTGCTCGCGCATTTACTACAATGTCAAACTAATCCATTAGTCTCATTGTTCACCTCTGGGTCGTAAAATTGAAAAAAAAAATAAATCGAGGCGGCAAGGACAATCACAGAACTGGTTCAATACTTCCATAATCTATTACCGGTCTAGCCATACCTTGGGTTTTTACCCTCTCATGGCCAATACTTAGCCAGTCTAGATTAATAGCGAAGCGGCTCATATGCGTATCAAATTCTGTGATTTTAAACGCGAAAATTCTAGATTGCAAATTGGAACTGTGAGGCAACCGTCATATATAAGAGCATCATGACGCATGAACTAACTGAACAGTATTCCATAATAGGGGTGTGCGATAGACTTACCTCCACGTGGTGCATCCTGGGCAACGTATACTCATACGGCAAAAAAGTCTATTATTCGGCAGTTGACAACTGACTTCAAACTACCATGACCCCACTGTATGTTAAATTCGACCACTTCAACAGTACTCATCTTACCTTTTCTCTGCCAATGTGACTATCTTTCACTTTATGTCTGTGAATCACTCTTCTTCCCCCCCCCCCCCCCTCGGTGAAGTCCGAAGTCAGCTAAAGCGCTAATAATGACTATTAATATACCTTCCATTTGAAATAAATAATATATTCCATAAGAAGAGCAGAATCGAAAGTCAACCAGTTGGCAAACAACCTATCAACCGGATTGTTTTAGTGCGGCTCATGGTATTTACAAGCGAGAAAAAGGCGATGATTTGAGCGAAATAAAATTGCAAAAGTAAGAGGTCAAGATTTCTAGCCTGTGTGCTGAAACAAGACAGGTAAGATAGAAATTCGAGCCTTTGTATCATTCCCACGTATTCCTTCACAAATTCATGGGAAACTTTGGAAGAGTAAATACAACATTCTAAAGGCCTGGTGAGCGATATCTAGGATATTCCATGCATAATCTTTATCACTATTAGATCTTATGGAAAGGAAGACATACGTCATTAATTCTTCTTCTAACCAGCGAAATTGTGCATACAAGATATTGGTCTAGAACAGAATCCCAGCCAGTCGATAGACGTGAGAGAGAGAGCAAAGCCTAAAAGCTAGCAGCAGACACACACAGTCCCCGAGATCCGAAAGAAAGAATAGAGGGGGTAAATAATTTACCGAAGAGCAACGAATAGGAATGAAGTTATATAGAGTGATTGAGCAGGAAAATAATAACGAAAAACGAAAAGGTAACGCCTACGCCACTAGTACCATAATCGACGTGTTGAATCTTAAAGCACAAAAGTGAGTCAATGCGGAAGAGCATTTTAAAATGAGAACCAATATTTGTTAACTGAGGCGATTAAAAACAGTTCAAATAGGCATAAAACAAGAATGACAAACCTTCAACGCAAATTCGATTACTGCTGGTCAAGAAGCATTTTTGGAGAAACAATTAAGACAAATACTTAAGACGTTAAAACGAGTTGGAAACTTGAAAAGTCCTCTAACATTCCTAGTCCCCTTGGACTTCAACACATATGCCAATTTCAGAATTTGAAGAAAGTTGGACCCACCGGTGAAACCCTACTAGGAGGTATAGGTGAGGTAGTGCTCGAAGGAAAAGTGTTCAGACCTTGCTGAAGCTGTTGTTTCTGGGCGGCTTGGTGTTGTTGAATCGTTGCAGGGTTGACAGGCGCGGCTGAAAAAGGATCTAGAGCCATCAGACTTGTATCCATTACACCGCTTGGCGGCACATTAGTGGCAAAAGCTACAGCCGCCGACGTTGGAAAAGCAGTGGTTGAAGTAGCATTGGGATCTTCGAAAGAGACAGGAAAAGTCGATGGGCCGGCTGGCCAACTAGTAACATGTGGATTAAGGAATGCGAATTGAGATGGTTGAGATGTGAGAGAAACTCTCGAAAATGGGACGAAGTGATTGGCTGCTGACGTTGTAGTAATAGTAGTAGCCCGTGATTCCTCTATCTCAGTGGATGGTTCTTCCAGAATTGTTCCAGCACCTATGAAAAGGAAATGAGAATTAAATAAACTATTCCGAAATGATATATGACAAGACAGCTTTACGAAGGCCTACATTAACTCGAAGCACCATCTATTACAATAGCGGTTACATTGCCCTCTTTTAAACTCATAGAAAATATGACTCTGGAATGCTAAGAAAAGTCCGCTTAAATAACGAAAGACCTTTCCGAAGACTTGGGTATGCACTACCGGTGTAATGTAGATTTGTTAAAGACTTGAAGGTAGGAGAGAAAGAATAGAGATCAAAGGGTACGTATAAAGATCACAAAAACAGACATGAGCAGGATATGTGGATGAGAAAAGAAACCGTTATTTGCCAAAAAACTTTCTTCAGGACAAACAATAACAAAAAACAGGTGGGTAATAGACACAGTGATGTATGGAAAGCGGAATGATTAGATCTAGTTGACATAAACATTAGTAAAGTACAACATCAATACCACAACTCAAGCTTGTCTGCATAGACTATTCCTTACCAATTTACTGGTACACGCTTGGTCGAGGACGCTTTAGAGAATTCTGTCATTACAACGGTAGGATATGCTACATAAAGATCGACTCAATTTGTTGGCAAAAGAACGATTATACTTATGTTAATTGCGCAAACCTAATTAAAGCCTAAAAAAGCGTGAAGGCACGGCTCGTCCATATTTTAATACAATCGTTAAACTGCCACACCCCCCCCCCCCCCCCCCCCCNCCCCCCCCCCCCCCCCCCCACCCCTCGGTTAAACGAGGCGCCGTTCAAATTGTATCCCTTCCTGTAATTACCACATTGAATTCAACCATACTTCCATTAACATTACTTAAACCACCTCATACGATCAAGCTTAATCCCATCACACTGAAAAGGTTAAAGAACTTAAGAGAAAAAACAGGACATTCATTGTGCTTAAAAGAAGGAATATTTGCAAATTTGAGGTCACATAAAGGAATCGCTGTTTTTATAAATACATTTTTGATGTTATTTAGGTGATCGAGATGTGGATCCAATTAATTACGATGGAAACTGATAGTGAGCTATTTAACAATTTAACTAATCAAAGCATACAAATTCAATTACATAGGCGCTATACTGTTTGCGGCCTAAGTCATGGGAGCTTGAAATCCGAAGATTCTACTGCGAATTACGTTATATGATCGAGGTAATAATAGTATAGAACGAATGAAACGCAAGAATTCATTACGAAATATTATCAGTACCAGTAGAATTATGAAGAAATTGAGTAATTTTTAAGAGGAAGACCAATAAATTGACAATAGTGGGTGAGGGGGGGGGGTTAGAAAGACGCCGAGAGTAACATTGAAGTATCAAGGAGAAAAATATCACCCTATTTTTGCCTCTTGCTTCATACGATAGTTACCAAATGCGAGTAACACATTCTAAAATTCCAATTTCCCGAACCGTCCACTGGATTGCAGTAAAAGCACCCCCCCTTACGATATCACATCCTTGTTGACCGTTTTTTTTAATGAAGATGGATGAACCTTGAAATTACACTTAGTTTCTTCTAGAATGCTGGAGAGGGTAAAACATTGTTGCATTAAACATATTAGTTTGCAGTTCGAACAAAGCAAAAAAAATGCGCAACGAAGATTGGCCGAACTCCTTAAGATGTGCAATTAGCTAAAACTTCATTAACATTTCACAGAAGCTAAAGGAATTGTGGCCGACACTGACCTACCCAGACACGTACGCCATGGGATAAAATTCAAAACTGCTGACTCTGCCAACACCATTCATCCACTTGGTCAATTTAGCACTGTATAGAGAAGTAATTACAACTGCTCATGATATTTGCACTAACACAAATGTTTACATAAATAGGAAAATAACCCTACGATTGGGATTAGTCAAATAGATATCATTTGCTCGAATAATTGGGGTGTGCGATAGACTTACCTCCACGTGATGCACCCTGAGCAACGTATACTCAAACGGCAAAAAAAGTCTATTAACTGGCAGTTGACTTCTCACTTCAAACTATCATCACCCCACTGTTTGTCATATTTGACTACTTCCATAGCACTCACCTCACCTTTTTTCTACCTTTGTGTCTATCTCATTTACATCTTTGAAGCACTCTTCTGTTCCTCCCCCCTCTCGACTTTTTGTCATTTTGATGTTCCTTCCCTCTATGAAGCCTGAGGTCAACTAAAGGGCTAATGATAACTATCAAAACACCTGCCACTTGATATAAATATAAATAAATTTGCTCGCCTATACAAGTTTGAGAAGGTAAAAATAAAAAAACACGTCGGACCTTCACAATAGAAGTAAAAGACTACCAAGATTTACTGATAGCAAGAGCTCCTTTAACTCTATTGAATTTCAAATAGGGTATAGCACAGATGTTCAAACTCAGTAGGGAAGAGGACCGAACAATATCTTCTTTATAAATAAGAAAGTAACGTTTGTCACACAGAACTGTGGAGTAAGCCAGCATTAAAACAATGACGAGAACATTTTTCCGGACAAAAAGGAATTCCTTTAAAGAATTTTATGAATTCAATTTCCTATAGAAAGTGCTCCCTCTCCAACTTCAACCATTAGGTGCACATATATTATATATTGGAAAGCTTAATCTCAAATGGTGATAAATCGAGTTATAGATTTTCCAGCTCTCTAGAGAATAAGTGCCGAAACAACTAAGATTGACAAATGCCTTCAATTATTAGAACCCTAAAGAAAATGCATCTAACCCCCTTCAAGAGTGGCTTATGATTGCTCGAACGAAACAAGTGTAAATTTCTCCAAAATGAGCATAGCATCAATAAAGACGACAAAAGTTGAAGATTGCAAATGGAAAAAAAGAACGGAAAAACGCAACGAGAGTCGCGACACTGCGCAATAAGAAGATTAAGAACGCAAGGACAATGAAGGAGGTTAACTCACCGTTCATGATAAGATTAGTACTTTGGTGAGTTAAAGCGCCACCAGCGCTAACATCCGAATTCGCCCGCATTGAGAGATTGTGCTTGAAGGGACTTGTTTCTTGAAGCTTCGGAAATAGTCGCAGAGATGTCTGCAAACGACGGAAATAATGGATTATGTCAAATATAAAGTTAGTACAGAGGAGAGAGAGAATACAATTTCGAAGCCTTGACTATTTAAAAAAATGAGTTTTTTTTTTAAATTCCATAACCATACCCGCTAGAAGTCCAAAATACATTGAGGGCATTGACAGTCAAGACGATCGATGCTGTCGCAATAAATAAAAGCATGCCAGTAAATAGGATAAGATGCTAAGAGGGGCAAAGAAAGGACTTTAACCCTCTTCTGTCATTACAAGGATGACAATCTACGCATACCTAACTTCGAGCGGGGTTTGGTAAGCTCTGCTGTCCCAGGCCCCTTTTCAGGTTTCATCTGCCTACCTTAGGTAAAAATTCAACTAGGAATTCATGGATCAGATCATATAAATTGAGCTTTGGAACATTTGAGTATTGTAAAGTGAAACGATTGTGTAAAAGGGTGGAAGGATCAAATTCTTCCAGAATTGAACAAAGAATTAACTTCTGTTCCCCTTCATCCCCCCCCCCCCCCACGGCCCTGTCTCAACCCTCAGTGAAAAATGACAAGCGCCTAGATACCTTCCTGTGGTTTAAACTCCAAGGATCTGTTTGCAAACTACGCTGCGCTACCGGTGCACAATAATCATTAGAGGTGAATGTACTTCATTACAGTAATGCCTTGGGAAGTAGAACCACAGATTTCCAATTTGCACACATCCCGGCTATTCTTTAGTATTTGAAGGAAAGCAGAAAAATTGTCGTACAAACACTAATGGCACTCTTAAATGTTCGTTCCCATGTTCACCAAAGATTGTTTAACAAGTAGCGGTAAAAATGAAACTTTACCGCCAGAATAACAATAAAAGGAAATAATATGATTAAACTATTGAGTAAAAGGAGGCAATATCAGTGAAGAAACTTAATTACTAGAGATGAAAGGATATATATATATATATATATATATATATATAGGTAACAAGCATCAATTAAGGTTATCCAATAAGATATACTGGAAATACAAACAGTCAGACCGAGTAGGAAGACAGCAAATCCTGTAGCCCAAAGACAATCCACTTTTTGTGAAAATACGGCCCTTTGTATATGGCATAGATATGGGGGGTGGGGGGGGGGGGGGGGGGAANGGGGGGGAGGAAGAAGATGTTAAAGAGCAAAAAAGCCGGCAATTATTAGGCCAATGTGTTTATTATACAGCGTAGAAAGTTAACATAACGGTTATCTAACATTATTCAGTCAAATTGAGAAAGCAATATATGTGATTTTCGTGTCCACAAAAAACTCCCTCTCTCTCTCTCTCACTCAGATTCCACTAACTAAACCCGTTAAAAAGTGTGAACACTAAATAATTATCCATATTTTGGCCCATCATTTGGCAAAGGTGAAAAATTAAACCACTGATTTGGGAAAGCGACAAACGAAACTTTCCATCAAATTAACGATACGTAAAATGGCCTTTTTTAAAACATTTCTTAAAACATTCAATTGAACAATGTAGCACAAATTGACAGTATTTAATCATAATCCCACAGTGCAAGCACTTAAAGTATGCATTTATAATGCAAATTGGAGATAATTGTAACAAGTTTAATTCAAAAAGATGGAAGTATTAGGCACAGGAGGAACTCTTCATTAAATAAAATTGCCTAATAAAAAACCTGTTCAGAGAACAAGGTAATATTGTAAATCCAGACTTACAACACGTCGACCAGCAACAATAATGACTCTCTTTTCACTTAGCGACTTTGCGTGTTACCATTAAATTATTGGAATATCAAATGAGCCATTTAAACGCAATCTGATGAGAGTGACTACGAGCACGACCACTGCTCCATTCATTGGTATCCAAATGGAACGATCCGAGCGCGTCGAGAGGGCATGAGCGCCCTCTAATGAATAGGAAAAAACAAGCATTGACCGAAGTGGTTATGAACTCCATACGAAATCTAACACATAAATTTAGATGAGGTGGTGAAATAAATCCATTCAAGAACTTATTTAAATAAAAATAAGCGCGACTGTTTTGTTCACAGGACTTCATACTCTTTTTCTTGCTTACAGATGGCATATTCTGGTATAATATAATGACAGTAAACAGGGAGGTAAACCATCCCCAATAACAAAAAGCCACATGTTCCCAAACCCAAGTTGACGGAGAGAAACTCAAAAAATGATTGTAAATAGGCATAAATTACATTATTAAATTAAACCTTAAATTGACTTTACCAACAGCCAAACAATTAGTATATAGAGGTAATTAACAGGAGCCATCGATTGGGAAAGAGAATGACAGCCGATATCGGCATATTAATTGAAACACAGTTATAAATATAAAGCCGTTAGATTACGCAAAGATACCATTAAACAAGGAACTGAGCTATAAAATGTCGGTTCTAGTTAGATGCATTGGTAGCCCTGTTATCATAATTCTGACAGAATATATCACATATATGGAAGTATTAGCTTTCTTGCTTTGCTAAAGCTTCTCAACGAAAAAAGGGATTAATTTGTGTAGACGTGGAAAAAGTGGTCACCATAGACAACTGTCTTCGCTTGCGAATAATTTTAGCCCTGAATTAGTAGTCTAGACATAGTTCGAAATTGTAGGTTCTAAATGGAAGGCTGCAGATCATAGGGCATTACTGCCTTCCTAGGTATTTGTGAAAAATTTACAAAATATTGCCTAATTTAATGTCCTACAATGTGACCCCGCAATATTACATCCGGAAGTGATTTGGACCTGCCACGTGATAAAATTACACTTCATGGTGAACTGGGTTGCAAAATGTACATTAGATAAAATTAATTAGTAAGGAAGCCTACTTTCAAGAAAAAGCTTTAGTCTTTGAATGGTAATAGCTTCCAGAGGATTTAAATATACTCCAATTGAACAGTGAGAAGATGGAGCTTTAAAACGAACTCATCTTATCAAATGCCAACAAGATCAAGATCCTACATTCCAGCAACGTCTTTATTTCAGCTGTCTAAATAAATCCTTTCACCCACTGAATGAGAATACCTGGTGGCCAAGATAAAGGATATCCGTTGGGAATACAGTAAGGTAAATGAATATCATCTTCTAATTTACAATGTAGTAAATACAGAAACCAAGAACATGATACGGAACATTCCAGAATTCACAGCAAGTGTTGAAATTATTCATTATGAACTTCGACACAGCTTAATACATCTCTAACCTTGGTCCCATTTCAGATATTCCATGATTGAGGAACTGAGGTCCAGTTACACATACCTACACTTTTAGTGAGATACTTCGGATCGAAGATCTTGAAGAGAAATCCTTGAGCCCATTTGAAAAGCTTACCTAGGAGCGACACTAATCATGCAAATCGCAATTTGTTCAAAGGCACTTATCAATAAGATTAGTTGCCCTACGACCTAGAAGCATACTTATTGACGTGGTCAAACGGACCTATTGGTTAATAGGTATAAATATAAACCATTAATCAATCAGCGCAAACAAACTAAAGAATTTACGGGGTGTGCGATAGACTTACCTCAACGTAGTGCACAATGGGCAACGTATACTCATACGGCAAAAAAGTCTATTAACTGGCAGTTGACTTCTGTCTTCAAACTACCATCACCCCCCAATGTATGTCATATTCGACTATTTTCACAGTACTCACCTTACCTCTTTCTCTACCTTTGTGTCTGTCTGTCTCTTTAACATCTGTGAACCACTCTTCTGTTCCCCCTCACCACTTTTTCTCACTTTGATGTTCCTCCCCTCTGTGAAGCCACTCACTTTGATGTTCCTCCCCTCTGTGAAGCCCGAAGTCAGATAAAGGGCTAGTGACAACTATCACAACGCCCGCCATTTGAAATAAATAAATTAATTAATTAAAGAACTTACTTGACGCTCAATAAGAGAGGGATTAGCCCGTGGCCGAGGAATTGCACCACTGCCGAGTTTCGGCAGAGTAGAGGCTCCAAAAGGTACAATAGCCTTACTACTACTACCGTCCACCTTCGCGCCTGAAGACTGGGACGATCTCGACGCCGTGTCTACATTGTGATCAACGACTATTGCGGATTGTGGGTCGAGGAGACGTTCCGAGAGCGTCGTCTAGAGTAAAATAGACCATTAGTAAGGCAACTTCACTAAAAAATTAAAGGGAAAATTCGTTAAACGCAGACGTAATTTTCGAACGCTTCACACTAAATTAGATCGCTAGAAGATTTGAACACGTTAGTGGTTATATTAATCGAACGAACATCTAATAAAGCCATACATCCCTTGATCAAAGCAGATTCAAAATAGCTAGAGACAAGAAAATGATTTTGTTAAGGTCGATAATCACATTTTTTCATGTTAACTGAAAATAGGAGTAGAGCGAAAAAAGGGAGCACATGTTAGAGCAAGCGCTGACAAGATGAAATAAATGCGTGGTGTAGGCTTCGAACACACTGCTAATTAGCAAATGAATCAACGTTAGTTGAGTGGAAGGGGTAGGATGAGGTAAACATGAGAGGGGACAATGAATTGATTGAATAAACTATGGCCAAATGGCACGGACAAATGAAGCTTGGGACTACACAAAAAACAGTGAAAGAGGAAAAAAGAAGCGCCTTTCGATCACGTGGATCCAATAAATCACCATAAAATGAATAAACGCAAAATTGCTTTTTCTAAATCAAGACGTTGAGTGTAGAAATTTGGCGTGTCAAATGTTAATCACTGGCGGGTGAAACAATTACGTCCTCCAACTATGGCCATTGTAAAGATAGAAATCAATACATTTAAACGATATAAGCAGGTGCAAAGCCATAAAACATATCACCAAACTACTAATGATACTATTTAGAGAACTAGAACGATGACATTCAATTGATGAAAACTTCAAAATATCAATGATAGCAACTCAAAATGGGAAGAGAATCAATTTAACCCCCCCCCCCCTCACCATTTCAAAGCATAAAAACGCTGTCAACAATCAGCAAGCTAAAAGTGATTAATGTGAGAAATCATTGTAATAGGTAACAATGCAAAAGATGGGAAACAATTCCGTGTTGCATCAAGATTGCCCATCTCTATTTACAATAAAAAATAAGAATGAGAACAATACACATAGAAATATCTTAGGGAACATGAAGGTCACAAGAGGTAAAACGGTGGTATTACCATTCATTTGGAAAAAAAGTTGCATCAAAACAAGTTAAAAACAAATAGCGCACCTGACGGAAGGAGCTCATCCGGACAAAAGACCCATCCTCGTTAGCATACGTGGCCTGAACTGCATCTCGTTCACGTTTCTGCTTTCTCTCAAGGCAAATTGCAAAAGCACAGCCTACCGCATGAGATAGACGCTCCCCCTAAAGTGAATAAAATGAAGGGAAATAATCTTTTTGACTGGTTAAAATGGGTGGGAAATAGTGCTAGGAATTTAATATCTCACAGATTCTTTAACGGCCAAAAATGCATGACACATCCATCTTCTAGTAGCTCCATCACGGCAAATGTAAGCAAATCCCTTGTCATGTCCACGATCAGGAGCACAAAATGACACTTTCTCAATTGTTTGATCTACAATTAAGTGCTAATTTGGACTAAGGTATAATTCGACAAGCTAACTTTGCTAATTTCGTCGGAAACCCGCAATGCATCACCGCTCACATATAAAATTGCACGTTGAGCTTTTTTCTAGAATATAAGTCAACACGTTCAGTCAGAAAAATACCTTTGATTTGCGAAGAGCTTTAATGGCTTCCTCACAAACTTGCATTCCCCGAGACTCAAATACTTCAAT
The DNA here is from genome assembly GCA_900617975.1 of Rodentolepis nana. Lineage (NCBI taxonomy): Eukaryota > Metazoa > Platyhelminthes > Cestoda > Cyclophyllidea > Hymenolepididae > Rodentolepis > Rodentolepis nana. The sequence continues at coordinate 19,458 of UZAE01012106.1, forward strand.
ACATCCAAGGTACTAAAAATAAAATGAAAAGACTTCATTTACCTTGACTTGAAAACTGCAGGAGCCCTCTTTAATTTTTCTCTCATCCTCGATCCACAGTTGAGGTTTAGAAGTATCTGATGGTTCGTTTTCCTTCTTTTTACGAACACTGAATGTCTTGCGAAATTTATCCATCTATATATTTAGTAACGAAATTGTAAAAATTACTATCTTGTAAACCACAGTAAAAAACGAAACAAGGTAATACAACCCGTTTGTAAAATAACACACTGACGACCCCCGACGAGAGAAATAGTAATCTGTCTGAAATGTCTACATGTTGCTATAGGCGACTAAAACAAAAAAGGGCCATTTTATGATGTATTATGATGCGAAATGTAAATTTGTTTAAATAACTATAGAAGTCAACCTATTTAAATAGAGTTTTGATAATTTTAGCTATTTGAAATAATAATAGCGTTATACTTAATGGCTGTCGGGTCGATATTGAAAAATTGGTTTATACTTTTGAACACTTAATGAAAACCGGCAAATAAAAATCATGGTTAAATATTTTTCTAATCTATATAAAGTATTTTTCCAAAATTTAGTGCATGTATATTAATATATGCGTGTCTCCCTCAAATTAAAATTAAGGTAATGGCTTTTACATAGCTGAGTAACATCAAATATCAAAATTCATTAAAATCAAATGAACGAACATCTCCAGCGAAGTTGAAAGGGATGTGTTATGCATATCACTGCTATATTACTAAGCCAGCTGTCTTTTCTGTTAATTTTTAGTACCCCATTCGACTAATAAGTTTCTTAATTGTATTATTTCCTATGACTTCAAATTTTCATCAAATAAATGGTGCATGAGCCAAATAGTCAACGTTATGCTCATATTGCCAAACTTCTAACTTATTTGTTTTAAGCTGTTGGAAGGCCTTATGCGGATATGAAAATAAACTATTTGTCTGCAAATATTACTTAAATTTCTTGTTTGACATTCCCCCTCATTTGCTAAACTTATAAGAAGATCCATGGCGTTGTGGTATAATTCATCTTGACAATCTTAACCTTATTTTGTGTTTTGTGCCACTCGATACTCTCTTATTCTTTCCCTTACTGGGATATTAAGTTGAAAATTACCAAAGCAATTTGATATATTACCAATCTTTTATCTTCTAGTTACCCATAAGTTGCATTTTTTCAGAAAATATTTGCGAATATTCACTTTTTTGTGTAAATGGCTATCAATCTTTTATATTCCAATTCACTTCCTGAATTTTTTCTTTTAGCCATGAAGGAAATACGGAAATATACTAACGAACCTCATCATATTTTTATCGTTCAAAATTATTTGTTACGTTTGAGTGAATTGCTCTTTCCCCATTTTCAAATTAGTAAGTGATTCTAAGATACTACCATGGCAAGTAAACTTGATTTGAGTGAGTTCCTGGTAACTCTGTATGTAAACAAAATCTACTCGTGAAAAAATACTCATTTACTTCTTATTAAATATCAGCTCTTCAGCATTATTTACCTCTACTCTCACATACTTCCTCAATGTCAACTGAGCTGTTGATTGATTTGTCCTGTCGATTATTCTAAATTTAGGCGAACTTCCTTACTGTGGTTTTCTAATTTTATTTATTTTAAGCTAATGAATTTTATAACTCTCGATTCTCTAACATCTTAAAATTCTTTTGACGAGACGCAGTTTGCAACTTACTTGATCGCAGTGTTGTGTAACTACGTGAATCCACTGCAGAAATTAAAGTCCAGGTTGTGACCTGAAGTTCCGATTCTGAACTTCAATAGGTTAATTTTTTGTCAACATACAAAGTGAAAACCAATTTATGCGACCCTTAATTAATCATTGTTAGGTCTTTTTACCTTACAAGATCCGCACTGACGTACAATCGTTCCTAATGTTTATGTTATCTTAAAATGTAATCTAGGCCTTAACATGCATGCGTTGCATCAGTGAGATATACCCATCACAACCTACTTCTTATTGACGCAATTGACGACATATACGGACTACTGCAGTCCTCTTTACCTTCTATTTTTTCAATATTTTCTCCAATAAAGTTGCTTTTCAAAATGATTTACTCTGTTGATTATTTCAATAGTAATGTTTTTTTAGAAATTAAAATAGCTAGATGGCAAACGCATTATCTTTTTACCAGCTTCAAAGTGTTAGACTGTCGTTCTGATTTCAATGTATTTAATATCTATTGCTGTCACGTAGTTTCTCCTAAGATAAGGTTTGCATCTATTCCCATGCTAATAAGCACGCATGTAAAAGAATGCAGATAACCCATTCGAAAAAGAGTAGGTGATGAATTTGACGCACAAACTAAAAATGAACCTTGACATTATAAATGATATATTTTAGACGAGTTCACCATTTTTAGCACAGGTCGATTTCTGCTTGATGAATCGTATTATATTTAAAATTTCTCTTTTCACTCCACAAATTTCAATGAAATCACAAATGCATCTATTGAAACAGTATTGAAAACTAGAATGCATTAGTACTTGTTCAAATTTAGATAAAGAAAAATATTAGTCAAATGCTAGAACATTAACTCTTTTCCAAGGCACCCAGTAAGTGTATATTTTTCATCAACAAAATAATGATTTGTTATTTAAATTAATCATTCAAACGAGGAATTGAGAGACCACAAGAGTAAGGCGGAGAGAGGGGGGGAGAGGGTGTATTAAAGCGAGAAAATAGCCAATTGGGTATTGAAAGCAGAATAAATTAATCAATTGTTACATCACCTAGGCGATACATTTGAAACTTCAGCACGTACGCGCACAAATACAGACAAACAATAGACGGGTCGACATCCGAAAAGGCGAAATGGCCGATAGATTGCAACACAGTACTATCACAATTAAATGAATGAAAGCATAAATGAAGGACTGAGGGGTACAAACAAAGAAGTTTAGTTCTCAATTCATTCAGACTAGAAGGTATGCCGGGGTGGGGCTTGAATTTGGGCTTTGTGCGCACAGGAAATGGGCTGAGACGAATTGCGGACCGCTTAAATGCTGCATTTAATTAATGAAACACTACTTCTTGTTTTATTGCCCAACTATACCACATACGGACACACAGAAATGACGCGAAAGTATACTCAGGAGAGAAAAAAATAATATGAAAACACCTATTTGGTTTGGGGAGGGGAAAGGTCTTTCTTTGATACGATTTCTTAGGCCTTTCCGGCAACAGCTTGTTCTGCAGCCTGGCGCTTTTCAATCTTTTCAGGAAATTCACCATCAATAGTTCCGATGTACGGGCTTTCCACAGCACTCAAACGAAGTGGGGCATCGATCAAGTAGGTAAAGACAAGAGGAATGGAGCCTGCTATGTTCTGCTCCATGGGGACGGCGTAGAGATAGAGTTTGTAGAATGAACCACCCTTGGGAATTCGAATAAGAAGATTAACCAATTGCGATGGAATATCCCGACTCAGAGTGCTTGATCTATCACCAGCTTGAGGTTCATCATCTTCAAGAGTATTCGCTTTTTGAAGCAAGTATCCTGTAACATCCTAAAATAGAATAATGTAAAATTCTGAGAATTTCTACTTATTTACATTAAAGTAGCAGTATACTTCCTCGGTAATTATTGCCGTCGATCAGTAAATTATTTGAAATTTTTTAGTTATCATATTAGCAACTTGAATGTTAACTTCAGCAGAATAAGCGGATTATACTGATTTTGGTTGCTTTGTTGCAATATAGACCTGATAAACTATTGTATTAGGTCTGGCATTCACACTTTTATTTCAGTGATAGATATAAAGTCAATCAAATAATAAAAGCGAAACTTTATGGCACTTTCAGTACTGCTCAAAATTAAGCAAAAAATCTGTTTTACTAGATTAATTCCAATTCATTACATCGAACTTTGGCCAAGGTAGCGATTTGGCAGATTATTTCATTAGTTACATGCATAATTCAGCTGAAATAGATGTTTTCATAAAATAGTACGGTAAATATTTTAACTTCAAATTGTTAGTTACTCGTACAAAAACTTATTTAAATCCAAATTTATTTAAATTAAATATCAAAAACTCAAATCATGACATAATTGATGGCCTTCTAGAAAATGAATAAGACAAGATCGAAATCATGAAACTTAAACGTTTTCACAGTATGAAATTGTATAACTACTCGGCTTACAGCTATAAGGACTCAATTTCGCGCTGGCAACTCAATTCTATGTTTGCTGATTTTATTTTGTACGTGTTGAATTCAAGATATGGTTGGGGCTTCTCTAAATTGTAGGCTGTTAAAAGGACCAATTTTACGCATTCAAACACAAATAGAAGCTATCAGTAATCTAACTGGACATAAAAGGGGATAATTTTTTAAAATGTACATATTTATGATTTTTGGTATTCTTACCAAAGATTTGAGATATTGTTTTATTTGTATTTTTAAACTGATTCATTTATTCATCTAATTGAACTTAGTCAAGTCAAGATAGTATGACCCTCAAAAGACTTGTCTACGTTATTGCAGACCTCTTTACAAGGTCTAAAGTTGGCTTTACTGAACCTACCTCTTCTTCTTCTCCTGAAATATCAACAAGTTGACTGATTAGGCAGATCTTCTGCACCTCTGACATTCCCAGAATGATTACCAAATCACAGGCTTCCCTATCAATCTTTCCAGGTTCCATATTTACTGGAGCATCATCACTTTTTTGTGCCGCTTCTGGTTCTTCACCTGTAGCTGCTTCATCAGCCACTTGTGGCTGGAGACCCTGGGAGCCCATGAAGCGTTGCAGTAAGTGGGATTTGTTCTTCAACCTCAACAATCGTTCAGATCCTGTGCGACCGGCCGTTCGAACGCGAACAAGGGGGTCGGGATGACTGAGAGTGCGGAAGCCCAACTTCTGCCAGGTGTCATCCTGCGGTCCCAGGTTTATTGTAGCTAGACGACTGAGAAGGGGCATGGAAAGAGGCTTCCCTGTCTCAGCTTCAATGAGGAATTGCCAAGCCTGTAAAAGGAAATGGATATGCGGTAAACCTTGAAATTAAATCAGTAAATTTTGCAAATATACTCAGTATTGGGATCATCTACCAATATTAAATATGAATAGGAAAAAAACTATTCTTAAATAGTCTGGAAATCAATAAAATGGCTCTGAATTTTGGATAATTTTAAATGCTGGTCCGTTAAGCAGTGCGCATTCTAGCATAACTCCAAGAGAAGAGGTCTCATAATCAACATTAATCATCCTATTCTGCTTGGTATCTACACAACGAAGTCCAGTTTATGCATCACTTAACAGCAGCCTACCTTCTTAGTAAGTTTAAGATACTGAAACAAAGATTTCCTGCGTACTCGAGCCAAACTCGCTGGCTTCACTCCACGTGGCCTGAAATATGGGATTCGAGGTTTCTACTGCGCTCCACGTTGAGTCCACCACTGAAGCAAATGTCATTGCAATTATTGGCTACCTCTGTCGCCAAACACCAATCCAATATTCAATTCAACATGAGTAACATTATCATCAATATAAAAATCTGGTAGTGGGGTTTCCACTTTTCTTTTTCGAGAGATTGAGTGGTTGAAAGTTTATTAAGTGAAGTGTATCTGCTTAAGGAATGTTAACTTTAAGCGAAAATCTAACAAATTTAAGCTGAAACTCGACCACGCAACTAAATCCACCCTAAACACTACAATTTTTTATGTTAACATATAACGGAATGATTCTGGTTCATACGTGGGGGAAGCTTTAAGATGAATTAATGCTTTTTTAACAGAGAATATAAATTAGTTTGAGAATGAACTGTTCTCAAACAAGATTTGAGCATTCAAGGCACTTGTCGAAAATTAAAATGCATCAAACTTTAAGTAGCAAATTAGAATGAATTCACAGATTTCAATCTTTCAGAAAATGTTTGATAGAAAATAGGTGTTCATCTAAAAAAGGTAGATTTTTGTTAATGTATTCATAAATCAAAGTGATGGCATTACCTAGTCAATTCTCCCTTTCAGATGTGCCCATTTAGTTTTTTTCTTATAAATGAAATAAAAATTCGAAAATAAACCTATTTTCATGCTCTTAGTTAGAGTCTTGAGTGAATTCTAGTGAACTCTTAGCTAATATCATATCGAGGAAGAACCAATTCCTGAAATTGCCCTATTGAGCATGAAGTGATGGTCAAGAAGTTAGATTTTAAATTTTAGAGCATTAAACAAGCATAGCATTTACTGAATTTTACAAATAAGGAAAAGAATCTGAAATAAATGCGAAATTAGGTTAAGATATGCTCCATTTATGTTCTCATCAGTACTCATTCACTATCTTTCACAAATTTATTTAAACTGCTTCCTGTGTGCTCAATTGATTTCTGTTAATTAAAGGTTAGAACATTTGGGATCCTTACCCTGGTAATAATAATATAATAATCTCGCACCGTCTTTAAGATAACTTGTCAACCTTGGGACACGCATATTTCCGTCACTAACGCATGCCTTTTTACGCTATTTTTTGTCCACATCTGCTATCATTTATTCAATACACATGGGGTGTTCGATAGACTTACCTTCACGTGGTACACCCTGGGCAACGTGTGCTCATACGGCAAAAAAGTCTATTAACCGGCAGTTGACTTCTCATTTCAAACTACCATGACCCCACTCTATGTCATATTCCATCACTTTCGCAGTACTCACCTTACCCTACTCTCGGGCTTTGTGTCTGTCTCTTTTACATCTTTAAAACACTCCTCTGTTCCTCTCACCCCCTCCCAATCTCGACTCTTTTTCACTTTGATGTTCCTCCCCTCTGTGAATCCTGAAGTCAACTAAAGGGCTAATAATAACTGTCGAAACGCCTGCCATTTAATATATAAATATATATTCAATACACATTATCGCCAAAATGATAGCTATGAATTTGATGAGGAAGTTTATAACTTTTCGAGTTCAGTCACTTAGTTTAGGAAAATGAAACCAAAAAGTGTCATACTCTGTTGATTACTTTGCATAATAATTGGGTTAAAGGAGAAAATAAAGCTGTCTTGCACTAATGACTCCAACGAATTGATTTACTTTACATTTTTCCTATCTTCAAGCAAATATGTACAGACGAGTATTTAATGATGATGTTTATCTAGGTTACCATGAACTTTACCAAAAGTGTCAAATTGAATCCAGTTTGTTACAGATTCCTAGGCGTGGAAAGAAGCCAGTTCGGTAATTCTCAAATGTATCAGGCATATCAGTTGCTTTCGAGAGAAACATGCCTTATCAGCTCCATTACTTGCAGTTATTTTGTACGAATTATCTCAATACTTATTAGAACGTGTAATGTTACTTTTCGTCTGCAGTAATTTATATGTAAGCAGTTGGGGTGTGCTATAGACTTACCTCCACGTGGTGCACCCTGGACAACGTATACTCACACGGCAAAAGGTCTATTAACGGGCAGTTAACTTCAGACTTCTAACTACTATGTCCCGACACTATGTCATTTTTCAATACTTCACAGTACTCGCCTTACCTTTACTCTGCCTTTGTTTCTGTCTATCTTTTTTTGCCTCCTTGAATCACTTTTTTGTTCCCCCTCTCGAATTTTTCCCACTTTGACGTTCCTTCCCTCTGGGAAGTCCGAATTCAGCTAAATGGCTAATGATAACTATCATAAAGCCTGCCATTTGAAATAAATATGAAAGTAGTGAGGTAAAAATAACCCATTGTTCTCCTTAAACATACTTTACAGGAGCCACTAAGGGGGGGGGGAACATTGCCTATCTAGGGTAAGGAATTTGCGGTATTAGAAATCAAATTTCGATACATTTGTAATGGTGAGGTTATTTTGAAATACCATATCTATTCATTGATAGTGACTAGATTACAAAGAGGAGATAGTATTTTAACTGGAAACTGTAGTCAATGCCAACGAATGTCTATAAATACAAGACCAGTCTCTGCGGAGGCACATTCAAGCCTATTTGTAATAGTTGTCAGTCTCTTAAATACTGGCCTTGGGCCTTATATGCGCCCATTTGCTCATTCATAAGGCGGAAGCAAATTAATCAGACAACAAATCGGCGTGTTGGCTAAACCACAGTTTGTTTTGATTTTTCGCATATATTAAGGGATATGTATATATGTAATTAATGTTGTCCCGGATGTTTAGTATAAATTAAAGTAAACATAAGCATACCAGATGGTAAGGAGTTTGCTCCGTCATGTCATCAGATCCAGCCGGTGCCGCATACACCTCAAGCGCATATTCTCCCGCTTCAGGGAGGTAAGCATTGAGAACCGACATTGGCACACAGGGTCCAGTGCCAGTAAGAACAGAGACTCCAGTTGTTGGCATCGAGGCTTCTATATCTCTCAATAGAACACAATTTTCCAGTAACTCCGGTTTTACAGAGAGGGATTTCAAACGTGCTGTTAAGCGCGGAATGGGATTCTCCTGAAAGGAAAAATAAACACCAATTACGTTCATAAATAATTGAATACTATTTGATAGCTTTACCAGGCTGTCCGTAAATCGTTTTCTTCATGCTCCTAGCCATAGTGCAAATGCTCAAAACTAAAACTTTGACCTATTTTTTCTGGTTCTTTAAGTTGCATTAACATATATTAAGTCATATAAGATATAGTTACCTAAAGTTACTATTCTATTCAAATAGAGGGGAGGGGGGGGGGGGGGGGGGGGGGGAAGATGGGAGATATATAACCCCAAGTCTTGAGTGTTACCATAGATAGGAGGAATTTGATTCTGAGGTATATAATTTGGCGCTGTTAAACATTGAGCTTGCAGCTAAAGGTAAGATGCAGGACACTTGCTTAAGTAATTGAATTACGTAACGTACATCGAGGTTGGTTTCACAGACTCTTCGTTTCAACCTTACAATTTAAAAGGCAGGAAAGATGTGTACAACAGCCTATGTGTATTAAAATAGGCCCAGTAAACGAAGAAAATGCAATTCTTTTCATCTATTTTTAATTCCAATTTTGCCAGTTGCCTTTTTGTTGCCTTAAATAAAACACAGCAAATCCAATTGATTATAATCAACAGACAGATTAAATTTATGAGGAAGAGGGTGCTTTACCTGTGTTCATAAATTAATGACAGGGTTTGTGCGCGTGGTTCGTCTTGGCCAAAAAAGGCTTTTGTATGACTTCACGCACCGCTCTTTCTCCCCTAGCCTCTCTCTCTCACTCTCACCCACTTCTGAATTCGTCAACACTTCAATTCGCATTATTTATTTCAAATCTTTATTAAAATTTCCTTTTGGATATAAGGAATGTGGTAACTGAGGTAGAAACTGTACTATTCAACATGCTAAAAGTCATATATATCGCGTAAAATTTTACGCTTACTAAATTTTTAATTAATATAAACTATTAAGAAATAAGACTACTTTGACCTTGCTTAAGACGAATTGAGATTTTAGGTTCGACCAACATTTTAGATCGCTTTTAATAATGAAATTTAAGATAAACTTCCCAACTTTCAATGGGAGGTGAAGGTGAAATCCGCCTTAACTTTATAATTTGACAAGAATGCGATGTATTCAATTAATAAGCAATTTTTTCATCTAACATTAACTTAATACGTATGCATGAGCTAAACCAATTAAATGAATTCTCCTCCTTCAAGTCTTACCAGACAGCCCACCTTCTTCAAAAAATATGAACTAGTTGGCGAAATGGGTTGTTAAAAATTGCATTCAGTGCAGTTTAAAACTCAACCTTTAAAGGAGAGTTTTTTCGTACCGATAAAGAAAGAATCAAGCGCAAATAGGGGTAATAGAAAATCAGCAATTTTGTCGGTCAATATCGTTTCATTTCACCTTCTGCCTATACTTACCAGGAAATACAAAAAATGTAATTACCAAAAACTTTGAAAAAGAAGTGTGCTGACAATACTCTCAAGCGTCAAACATTTTAGTCCACTAACCATCATTCTGACAACCGCTTTTGTGCTCGCAACCCACACAGTTTATGCCTTCCTCTCCTCTTCACTCACTCTAACAACACTTCATTCACTTACTTACGGAGAAAAATTCCTATAAGGATTACGTCGTTAATTTAGAACTAGAACTAGCACTGACCATCAATGAAACACAATTGATATTTCCAAATAGATTGGCCTTATAACATTTATTTAACTAGTGATATCCTGATTTTGGATGACTCAGATGTCGAAAATGGAAGTTAATTCATGAAGTTTTTTTGATAGATTAGAAGTATTCGATTACAAGAACAATGTTATAAAGTTGGAGGGAACGCATTTACAAGGCAATGGGCTCACGATCGATCATAACTGAGATGGACACAATCAGACTGTTGATGTCACCCAGCATGCCATTAGGTATGACCTTTGAGCATTATGGACACTTGTCAGTTATATTATTAATATTAATGATATTAATGTGCCAGTCATGGATTAAGCGAATCGCATGCTTTTGGACTTGCATTTAGTCGTAATTCATAATAATTAACGATAAACCTACTTATTATGCCCTATTACATCGGCAAAAAATGTTAGTTTCTATCCAGCTATGAAAACCCTTTTTCCTTAAATTTAGGTATTTATTGTATGCACTTTGTGCTCACACCTGAAAACAAAATCAACCAAATTAGGCAAGAGAGAGTGGAAGCGTTTGAGCGAGCCAAAAACCTCATGCTGATTCTATAAAAAGCCCATCGCCAGAAAAAATTTCTCTATCCGAATTAAATAGAAGAATTCATCGTTGGACCTTAGTGGGAGAAGGATGAATTATTATGGGCTGCATTCCTCGCTTTAGACCAAAGAATTACTCGGAATCATCGTGGCAGATATGTACGCTTGGAGATACAGTATTCTCATATGACAACAGAAAATGGTATGAATGGCACAGTATGCACAATTTTTCTTATTAAATTTGCAATGCTTGCTATGCTTACAGAGCTAAAATTTTATAAAATATCTGAGGTCTGTTTGGATAATCAGATTTAGTAATAAATAGTAACGAAGGATTTTGGTGTGTACAGTGCTGGCAGAGCTCGGCAAAGGATTTCTGGAGAGTGTGGTCATGCTATTGATCGGGAAACCATGCAAGCGCAGTATGTACGTAGAAGTCTCCTGGATATTCAATAATCAATTCAATAATTCAATTGGATAGATTTTTTGCATTAAAACTATCTCCACATTGGTAATGACTTTGTTCTTGCCAATGTCGATGCAGTCTTTTGTAACTGACACCAGAGAGAATTAATATTGGTTTATCCAACGGTTTCTTAATATACTTTGCACTGTAAGACCAACGTATTTGCATATCATCATAAAATGCTTAAAGAGTTTCTTCTATAACAAAATATTGGTTATCTCTTTCTTATTAACTCGATAGCTTTAGAATTAAACTGATTCTCATATTTTAAGTATTTATTTTGGTGCAACCTATTGGCGATGAGCCATAAAAACGTATAACGCCTGATTTAATTAGGCATCGTTTTTATTCCAAAATATGTAAAGAAATTTAAAAGTTGAGAGTGTAGATCTGATAATAACATAGGACTAGGATGAGACTTGTCTGAAAACTTGTCTAATATATTAACGCAAGTTTCATTTCCATAACCGTTTTCTATTTTATATATCAAGGGGTGCGCGATAGACTTGCCTCGACGTGGTGCATCCTGGGCAACGTATACTCATATGACAAAAATGTCTATCAATCGGTAGCTGACTTCTGACTTTAAACCACAATCAACCCACTGTGTTATATTCTAATACCTCCATAGTAGTCATCTCAACTTTTTTTCTACCTTTGTGTCTGTCTATTTTACATTTTTGAAACACTCTTCTATTCCCCCCTCCACCCCCCTCCCCCAAATTTTTTTTCACCTTGATGTTCCTTCCCCTCTTTGAAGTCAACTAAAGGGTTAATGATAACTATCCAAACAGCTGCAATTTGATATAAATAAATTTTACATAGTAAATATTTGGATACTGAAAGAATTTACAAAAACATGCTCAAAAAGAGGCTAAATATGGTCAAGGAAAACATGAAAAATATTTAAGAAAAACAAATAGGTATTTTTATGCTATATTTATTTAGCTCCCCCCCCCCTCCACATCCCAAACTACTAATACTTTATCTGCCCTGAATCCCAAAGACTTATGTCAACGGCATAAAAATGACAAGTTTTATGCAATTGTTGAATGGAGTAAGATGTCAAACATTAATTGTTATGCCAACAGGGATATAAAGATGTGATGATAATTCAAAAATTCCCTCTACGTTAGGTATTGTGACTTAAAGCGAGACATGTTGCACTGTTTAGTTGATCGAATGCCGTACTAAGACATACAAGTTACTAATTTTTTCCGATATTCGGAAAATGGGAGGTGGGGGGGGGGGGGGGGGGGGGGTAGAAAGAAAGTACATCAGATGAGCACAAAAACAAGGTGTAAACGGAAGAGTAGAACTGACCGCGAGTGTAAGCCAGTTTTCTCAGAAATCAGCAAATCAAATATCATGCCCTGGATTTTATTAAACTGCCTTTGATCAGTTTAATGACTACTTCGCGTGCTGTGCAAATTTAAATTATTAAGACGATTTGATGCTGGCAACTACTAGTCCAGCTGTTTTTGTGTTTCCAGCAACTAAATAAGAAAATCGGGGTTCAAAATGGTGCTTTTATTATAATTTTTGTTACCTGAGTTAACACTGAATTTTCATTGAAATAATTCGATTATTAATTTTTAAATGAAACACCAAATAATAAAACAAATTCGCCTTAATGGTTGTACCAGATTTGTAAAGAAGAAATTAAAAAATAATATTAATCTCCACATTTTTTATGGGATTTTACTATTTATATGATCTTTAAGAAATCAGGGTCGCTCATAGGAATACAAAATAATAAATCTAAATTTAGCTAATTTGACCTTTAGAGAGAAACAAAGAGTAAAAAACAAATTAAAAGAGTAAATGTAAACAAACAAAAAATTATTATTAGTTAATTATTGAATTTTTTCAGGTCGCTCAAATCAACATAAAAAATTGTAAACATTGTAGAATTGTCATATTTGTTTTGTTGATAAGACAATATTAGGAATTGCAATCATCATATTTTTAAGAAACCCAATTAACTATTTAATATCAAAATAATTTTTTACCATCCTGGAAGCCAAATATCAAGATTTTTTCTTCTCTTCCCTATAAAAATGCTATATTTTCGCCTTTCCTTCTCCGTACTTAATAATGTTGTGTCAAATTAAGTAAAAAATTAAATCTAGAAATCATTGTAATTAAAATTTCGGCCGGAAATACAAGAAAGAAAAGTTGGCCTTTAGGCGAATATAAATATGTGACATTTAAACTTTAGATTTTAAAATATCCTTAGGTAGTCTATTTCCATGTTGATGGATTTAACACTAATCGATCAAGGCCAACAATGAATAAGTTCAGCCTATTCAGCCTTGGTGGACATCATTTCTTTTAACCTTTGTTTGAATAACTCAGAAACGTTTTTTTTCTGTAATAGATAAGTGGATGGGACAACAGATACCGTTAAACTGTCAGCATTTGCGATGTCCTGTCTTCAAGGACAACTTGATTCATTCCCTTCCTGTTGTCTCAGTTTACATTATACCACCAAAGTAATCTGTTTTTGTTCTTGAGTTTCACCTCAACTTATTTAACTTAAACAAAATACAGAAGCCCGAAACATCTGTTCATGAATACTTATCTCTGTTTATGGGAGAAAAAAATGATCAACCTTTTTGATGATATTGCGTAGGAATAGATTTTATCTTACTTCGCCTACACAATAAAATTATCCGATGAAAGCAAAAGCCTCAATATATTCATTTTTTAATAACTAGTATGTCACTTAATATAAACTTGAAAGTCAACAGGGGATTTAAATTTAATTATTTTTATTTTAAGGGAAATAAAACTCAAATGAACAGTCAGTCAACATGCATAAAAAGTATTTTTTGTGTCTACAGCAAATCTCTAAATGCCATCTTCGAATTGAATTGCCAATGCCAAAGGCTTTATTTGTTCAATCAAACTTAATTACGTTTGTAGGAGAGATACTACTGTCTAATTATGACGAAATTTTAACGGACAGTTAATTTGAATGGGAATATTTTTTTGGCCATATTGTTGCCAACCCAGCTTTCGCCCTTAAACAAACTTTTGAATATTAAAAAACGCATTTCCACTTCCTTACCGAAAGCATTTCACTCAGATAAACTCAATTTTGGATTAGGTCAAAAAGTAATTATTATTTTAGACACGAACACAAAGAGGAAAATAACTCGAACTACATCATCTCAACTTGAATTATCGGAATATAATCATATACATAATTTTCTGTTCATAATAACTATAATAAATGAAACATTTTAACTATAAATATGAAAAGATTTTAGGCATAAAGAGAATATTGCAGAAAAAGCGAAAATTTTAAAATACATAATCATTATAAACGAAACTTCGGAAAAAATTCAATTTCATAAATTTACACATTAGCGTGCGTTAAAAGAACATGTGATGGAATAAAAATTCGTAGTTCAAACTCAGGCGAAACATTCCTTGAAATCGTTTTCCACAAATGTGTCTGGCCTATTGATAATTCATTTTTGATGTGTGTTATCAAGGAATAACCCAAGCTAACAACTTCAAACACCAGGAAGAAAGCTTTTCAGAATAGGTAGAACAAATGAATCAATATGGTAATATAGTAGTCAATGGAATTGCTGTCACGTGCTATTTGAGACGAAAATTGATATTGTGGCAGATTGTTTGCTTTAACTCACCAGTTTAAGCAGTAAGATTCAACCTTCTATCTCCAAATCCATATTCTTTTATACGCTTTCTTAGCTTATTTGTAAGGAATATTTTATTTGGATCACTCTTTTAATAGGAAAGGGTAAATCAAGCTGTCATCGATCCGTGTGTGACCTTGCAGAAATTCTCTCGTATTCACAAATTGATTTACTTTATTAATAATTTATTAATTTCTTGATGAATAGATGAAAGAGTGTAGTGGAGATGCTTCAGTCCTCTGCTAACTTAATTGCTACCACAGAATTCTTGAGTTTGCATCGAGACCAATCACAGTGACCACTGTATTAAATCATGTTTGTTAAGTGCAGTTAGTCAAACAAACAAAATTTCAGTAATATTTAAAGGTGACCAAAAAGGTTTCATAGGCATTCATACGTAGAACTTTATCAAAATCATTAGAAAAAGCGAATCTAAATATTTTCAAAAGAGTTACCACTTCGGCAGCAATGAAACGAATCTCCACAGTTCCTTTGGGACTCTTGATCAATGGATGCATTCCTCGAGGAAGTGTTTCCAGTCCAAATTCCACTGCCTTTTCCGTTGGTCCATAATTGGCTTGTGCAGTGGGAGGAAACGGGAGGGCAGCAAGAGAACTGTCGTCTCCCTCCTTTCCTTTTGCTGTCACTCGGTACTCACAAACATCCGAGAAGAGCTAAAGTCCAATGAAAAACAACCAGTAAACCATCATTGTTCTGTTAATGTCATGGTTGTACGATTCTTTTCGGGATTATAGACATGACTAAGAGCAGGAATTTCACTTATCGATCAAAATACACTTTTCGACAAGGCAAACAAAGCTCAAAGCAGCAGCTCGTTTCTGGCTTAGAGATGAGCGGTTCCCACAGTTTTTAGCTAAATAGTACTTCAATTTTGAAGATACGCTTTCACACGCCACTCCTAACGGCTTAATAATTAGTCATCAAGCATCAATATATTAACGCGAATGTTTTCAAATAAAGTCTTCTTTTCACCCTCTAATCTGGTCTGAGCTAACTGTAAGTAACAATATCCCGCTGACCTCCTGATCTATGACACAGAATCCAGACTTCCTAGTATACAGACAGTGGGAAAAATGACCTATGAAAAGTTTTCCGTATTTCGCCCTCCATCAATATTGCAAATCATCATTCATTTGATTTATTTAAAGTTTTTAACCAACATTTTCCCACGCATGGTCACTAAAGCATTGCAAAGTCTAGACTCAATATCGCAAGCGTATTAAGTAACCAATCATGATTTCCATTGCTCTGGGTTCGACTGACTAGTATGAGAGTAGATAATCCAACATATGCTTCAGATTTTGATCCATCACATTAAAAGGTGTATAGGCATTGTTTAAAAATATCCACTTACTGTAACCGTAGTAACTACAATCAACACGTGTCCAACTACATAAGACAGTCGACTGAAAGTAGACTTTCCATCACGTTTGGTAAATCATGAAAAAACAATATATTACTTAAGCAAAAGTGCTCGTACACATTCCAGTGCACTTATATTCACAAAAATATGTGTCTTGATATTGTATTTGAGGACTCTCTGCATTGCACTTTAGCCCACTCACTAGCTTTGATGACAAATCTAACATATCCTTTCATGTTGAATATCTGAAAATCTCGTGTGCCAATCGATCTCAATAATTCAGTTCATTAGTTTGCATTTGATACCAAATAAACAAAAGGCCACCCTTTTTAGTTAAATGGACGGCAGTTTAAGTTATTTTGAATGGTTGTAGTAACGCGATTGCGTAGTTTTTTCACCACATGTCCCCTGACATTGGAATTGTTTGCAATAAATGTCAGTAATCACAAACTCTATTTCATTCTGTAATGCACATATTTTTTTGGTAGAAAAAATGATTTCCACTTTATTAGCTGCAGATGCGAGTTAACTAAAGGAGCTTTACTGAATGTGCAGTGCATTTTTGACCTGATTGCACAAACACTTAAAGTGAATGCCTCCATAAAAGAGGTCATAAATAAGGTCATTTGGATACAACACCAGCACCGTGGGAGGAGCAGAATCGACCGCCCAGTTTCATCAACATGCCTTAGCAGATATAGCGATATAGGCGTATTTTAGGAACTTTTAGAATGTGTGTGAAAGCGATGCACCACTGGGAAATGAATTTGAAAAAATGACATTTGCCATTTACTCTATATTAAGTTGTGAAAAGAAAATTCTGTCTTATGCTAATACTAACCTATCGTCGATTTGTATGTGCCCAATAACGTAAAAATAAATACGTCACTTCCCCCTCAATTCTTTAAAAGACGAATTCAGCTGTCCTACAACAAAGCAAGTCGACTACTTGCATATTTAACAACAATGAGCCCGACCACCAATCAGATAACTTTCAAGAAGAGCTGTTTAAGGGGCGGCTTTGTGGGATTCGCTTTTAACTCGAATCGATTTACGTACAGAGCTCGTGTTTATACAAGACAAATTAACTTAGGATCTCACTTTATGTTAGACTTATCAAACTTACGGCTGATAATGACTAAGCGATGATCTCAAAGATTGCTGCTTTTTGGTAAAGTATCTTCAAGGTTGAATATCTTCATCAGTACTTCTCGATTATCGATCAAGTTTATATTACACTCTCCTCAGTTTCAGCTAATCGAGATAAGAACACTTTAGGATTATTTGGTAAATATATTGAATATCTAAGATCCACAAAATGAGCGATTTCTATTACTTAGTAGGTTATTCACGGTCTTAGGCTACTAATTGTGCAACCTGGAATGAGTTAGTCCCATCTCTGAGTCAAGAAATTACCATTTTTATAGAATCCAAGGTTGCAAGTGAGATTTGAATATTTTCGAACTTTTTTGGACAGTTCATAAAAAGGAAGATTTCCAAGTGCATACGTTGTGTTCTAAATTTAAAATGAGATACAAGACCGTTATGTGAGATACCTTGGTAAGTATGGGTGACCCTCCTATTCCATTTAAACAATAGGACTCTTGAATTAAAGTGTTAGCTTTTAGATATTAGTACCAAGTCTATTTATTAGCCTTCAATTAAGTAAAATCAATAGCGTACCTGCTCTCCAGCATGTCTAGCATAGATGACAAGGTTGTAATCTCCCTTCTTCGGTAAACGGAAGCGGAACACAACGCAGGATTCTTCCGGTGTGATTTCGTGCATTCCAAACCGCGTCTTGCTTGATCCCTGCGCAAAATAAATCGATTTGAACCAAGCCAATTTACAATAAAAAATGTACCCTATAAATCAGCTAAAGCATTCTCTTCCCCTTTGTAAATATATGCATCGCTTTAAATGTCAGTTTGCCATCGTATCATCACTATCTTGATTCACAACTATATAGGGTTAAAATGAAGACTAAGTACAGAATTTACTGTTTCAAAATTTTATATACAGAATAGTGATTGAACATAGACTCTCCGGAAGTTTTAATATGAGTTAAGAATTACATGAACAACACGAATCTAATGATAAAAAATATGCACTGATTAAACTAAATTAAACTAAGACCTATGCTTGATCGATGAGCAATCAATATCGGGTAATACATATTGTCCATCAAAATCAGTGCTGATCAAACCATTTGCCAGCAGTAAATGTGATTTATTTTAAATATTCCAACGGAAACTAAATTAAACAGAGGCAATAGATGCTACAACTATAAGAGGCCAAACTGAATTATCTACTGTTATTTTCTACTGCTATTCACATTATAATCATCTTGAAATACTGTAAATTAAATTGATAAATTAATTACGTAAACCTATGACTAAATGACAAAATGACCAAATCGATATTTTGGGATATGTTCATAAACAGAGTACAAAACACTGCATAACTTAACAACAGTTCAAATCAAATCCTTCCTAATTCTAAGTGTATTTATTTTATTGCCAATTTGACTCGTAATTTTGCGAAGAAGTTGCCAAGCCAATTACTTAAATTGGCACTTAATTACTCCATTTAAGTAAATAGCCAATGCGCTGGACTATAATTAATTCAGCAGTTTGTGCCATTCATCTTAGTAGGGCCTTGAGTTGATCAAATATTTACTCATCGTCGGGTACAGCACATGCCAGAATGTTAAATTGGATAGACAGTAAAACCACCAAAAAGGGAATATGCAAAACCCCATTGTCACGATTAAATAAAGAAATGAATGTGGGGTATATTGCAGCGTTTGAGGCTAAAATCTCTAATTAATTATTGAAATTAAAAACAGCCATCGAGTTGAAATTGCCGTAATTCCCAAGAGTTCTCTAATTCCAGGTATTTAGTAAAGCTTGGCTGCGATTTTAACGTGTATAGCTGTTTGAAATTGTGTTCAATGCCACAGGCTGTACTAGAATTAGGATATTCGGTGAGGAACCAATTAACCGTTAAATACCAAGTTATTGGTTAAGCTGCACGCATATTAAATGAGAAAAATTGAAATTTAATTACTGCTTTGGCATATAATCGATTTTAGGAAAGCACCAACAACAAAGGAAATATAAAAAATTAGCATTATATAGTGATTAGCTTGAAAGGGGAGTTAAAAAAAGATGTAGCAGTTGACTTCAAACTATCATAACCCGACTGTATGTCATATTCGACCACTTTCATATTCGCGAATCACTCTTCTGTCTCCCCCCCCCCACTCCACTTTTTTTTGACTTTGCTGTTCCTCTCCTCCGTGAAGCCCGAAGTCAACTAAAGGGCTTATATTAACTATCCTAAAGCCTGCCACTTAAAATAAATACTAGATTGTTACAGAGAGATTTTGAAGCTGTACAATTAGAGGTCACTCAACGAGTGGCAGTAGATTATTAAACGTCCATCATTTAATTATTTGTGTAGGAAACTTAAGTTAGCCAGATTCAGTTAATGAGTGAATAAAATGAAACATACTTTGGCTTTTAGATGTGCACAATCAACGTGGGGAAAAAGGAATGACAACGTCCCAAATTAACGATTTCATTCTAACTAATTTGAAAGTAAAAAATTCAAGTTTATTAGCTTGAATAGCCCGATTAATTATTTTCAAGAAATAGCCTTGACATTTAATTCATGCATTAAATTTAGACCTTGGTAAATAAAGTTCACGAAATTTTTTGGCTTTAAGCTTAATTCTTCATTTGACATTTATTCTGCTTTAAGTTTGCTGTATTTCAAGATATATATATATATATATATATATATATATATATATATATATATATATATATATATATATATATATATATATATATCATCTGGTGACATACTTTAGAAACTTGCATGTGCCGTAATTCATCTCAGTAGTTGGTTATGGTTTAAAGAATTAAAAAAAATCGGTCAGATGCGACATTGATTGGGCGAATTCCAGTTTATGTCGCAAGCAAACTCTCTCACTCTCTCTCTCTCTATATATATATATATATATATATATATATATGCAACCATGTTATGGATTCTAATCGAATATCGGTGAAAGTTATGTTCATTTTTGATACATTTGTAAGACACAATTCCGTTGCTACTACAATATTGATGTAGAAAACATTAAGAAACAACTAAATGAAATTGAAAGCAAAAAATCATATCTATACACCCCATAACAATAATTGTTTGCGCAAAAATGTGGAACTGATATAAACAACTAGTCACCTAATGGCACAATATGTATTTATATTGTGTGGATAACGCAGGAGTAAAGAATTTGCCTGT
Organism: Rodentolepis nana; assembly: GCA_900617975.1. Taxonomy (NCBI): domain Eukaryota; kingdom Metazoa; phylum Platyhelminthes; class Cestoda; order Cyclophyllidea; family Hymenolepididae; genus Rodentolepis; species Rodentolepis nana. The sequence continues at coordinate 39,959 of UZAE01012106.1, forward strand.
GCTATGTGTGCCTGTCAGAAAGAGCCAATTCAGATCAAATTACTGACCATATACTTTTTGTTCACTTTTCTGTCTACTGTCCGATACCGCCAGTAATTTGATATTTGGAAACATTTCAGCCTATTATTAGCAAGTGGGATATAGTATAATATTAATGAGTCAGTTTACTACTTAACTGTTTTTTTCCTGTTAAATTAATTAAAATTAAGTAAGCAAATAAATGAATGTCTTTTACAACTCGGCTTGCCTCTCATGAAAAGACATTTCACTAATAATCATAGCAGTAATAATTCAAAAGACCAAATCTGATACAATAGCTCATAACTCCACTTCTTTGTCTCAAATAGAGTTATTTTCACCAGTCGTCCATCTTTCTAATACAGTTTTACATCTTAAAGTCAGCCCGAAAGAATTTATCAGTCTAGTGTTAGTTTTATTTTCAAAGAGCAACCGTGTTCAGATATAGTTTGTATTTGTTGAGGAAATTACAGTCGCTGTTCAATGTCCTCTCAACATTGTGAAAATAATCTGGCATGAACAGTAGAATTACAATAAAGTCTACGGAGCTTATGTAGCAGGAAGTAAGCAACAAAGCAGATTGCGCTCACACCCAGTTTAATCGAAAACCTACTTCAAACTAAAGTGTTACAACCCACTCCCCCCCCCCTGGTACCGAGATTCTGTCTTTTTCACCGCAATTAGTTAAATTCTTGCACTCATTAGAAATTTTCGCCACATCTAATGGTGAAAGCAAATGTCGCAGCTGCCGATTTCTCACAGAAAAAGGTGGGCAAAATTCTGGCTAAGAAAAATATCGTGTGGAAGTACACACGATCGGATTCTTTTCAGATGAGATAATTAATTTGTCTAGATTAAAGGTTTAGCACACAGAAAAGCAGATAGATTAAGTTGAATTTAATCCAAAAAGACACTTCTCTGACCGCGAAGACCAACATTTTTCCACATTTTTGTGGCTTTCAGGTGTAGCTTTGTCCAAGAATGAATGTGGGGTGTCTGTTTTGAATTCTGTTGCTCACCATGGAATGGCTGACTGCCGATGCAGTTAAGACATAGATATAGGTAGAAGCCAATAATAGACCATATTCAAGTCTGTATCTGTATATACTGAACTATCCTCTTAACTTGAGGTTTTCATCCTTATAGCTTTATTACATACAAGTCCTTTCCATGATATTTTCAAAAAATCTTTTATTGGCGAACAAAACATTTATTTTTGATTTTTAATAGCAGAACTACCATTTCTTGTTTTTTTTCAACTGAGTAGTTCGAAACACAGTTCTTGAATTTCCGTCAATAAGTTTTCACAAAGTCTTAAGAATAAATCGGCCTAGAAGGAAAAAAATTAAGTGCGGAAAATTTTCAACGCTTACTGCCTTTCGTGTAAAGTTTATAAATGCTTCTAGTTCTGCGTTATGCTTGCCTTGACACCTTATTTCCCACAATACTCCCAGCAGGAACGTTAAAGGCCAATCATAAATATTCCTTGCTAATAAATTTTCGCTTACCATATCAATATTTCCAAAGCCCTCCAAATTTAGTTGATAAGTGAAGAGCAGTTTGCCAATATTTTCCGGAAGGATTTTCAATTTCAGAACAAGTAGATTCTCCACGGCAATAATGCCTTCTTGGTAGGAAAATAGACTAAGTCCGTACTGGAAGAAGGCAGGTTTTAGGAGAGGCCAAGTTGCGAAGCTCTATTGGAAAGTAAATGAAGAGGCATTGTATATCTTTTATTCCAAATACCAATAGTGTAGGATTATATAGCATGACAGGAAAAATTGCAATAATTGAAAATGGATAAATAGAAATTTTAATGGCCAATCTTAATAGCCCAAAATTTTGGCTGAACAGTAAGAAATAAGGTTGACTTGGTATTTTGAATAAAACGGCTAAATTATTCAAGAGAATAATTTTTCAGTCCCTTGATTTCTTTTAAGCTATTAGATAAGAAAGGATTAAAAAGCATTGCTTAGACCTCCAGACAACTAAACATTCTCTGAATGGCAACCAAATCCTCAACGTCGATACGACTTGAGCGTAATTGATTCCCGCACCATTTGCCAAGTTAACTCTTTCAATGGGCACAATACACATAACGCTAATCTGGTCGACATGCGCCATCTTTCGAGTCCCTCGAGACTTTTTTGCGTAAACCGAAACATTTTATTTTAAGATCTATTTTATGCCCAGTAAACCTCTATTTGTTAAACCTGCTCACGAACACTAAAAGCTTTTCCACATTGTAATGTGGTTATTCTAATCAATTATTTACTATTTGCTTTTAGACCATTCTCTTCCCTTAGCAAGATTACGATATCCAGTCCATATACCACTTGAAAAAAATTTGAAGATACTATTATATAAAAGAATCATTGTTTTGAGAAATAATACAATAAAGCTATTATTTAATATATAACGAGAATTATCAATTAGCTGATTGGTGGCTATATGTCGCAACGAAATGAAATTTGTTCCCGTTTAGAAAAAATGGCTTATCTGGAAATAGTCGCATTCTTTCTCATTTCTGATCTTTTTGAAATTGAGTAAGTCTTTCTGTAAGTACTTTACATTTCGGCAGTTGACATATTTTTTAGTCCTCGAAAATGTGAAATATTTCTCAGTTAGAAATAACCAAACATTTTCCATTTACTGATACAAATAATCTTTAAACAAATCCATTATAACAATTTTCACTTTAGTTGAAAATGATAAATCTAATGCGTTTTATTTCTCATTTTCCTATCTAGAGTAACCTTTTTAACTAGAGTGGTGATAAAGGGATTTCAAATTTTGCCATTGTGGGGTGTGCGATGGACTTACCTCCACGTGGTGCACCCTGGGCAACGTATATTCATACGGCAAAGCAAGTCTATAAACCGGCAGTTGATTTCTGAGTTCAAGCTATCATGACCCCACGGTATGTCATATTCGACCCCTTCCACAGTAATCATCTAGCCTTTTCTCTGCCTTTATGTCTATCCCTCTGTCTCTTTTACATCTGTGAATCGCTCTTCTTTTCCCCTGTCGAATTTTTCTCACTTCAATGTTCCTCCCTTCTGTGAAGCCAGAAGTCAACTAAAGAGCTAATGATAACTATCGAAATGCCTGCGATTTGGAATAAATAAACGTTTCCATTGTCATGAAAATCAATTTTGTGCACATTTGAAGGTAAAAAGATAACGAAATCCTTCGTAAGAAATTACTGTTTAAGCATTTTCCATTTTTTGCTTTCATTAACTACCTGAAAGCTGTACTTAATTATTTTTAATTTTACATTTACTCTGTTATCAAAAGTTAAAATTAAAAAAAAACAACTTTTAAATTGTTTGTGTTATTGGTGAGAAGTAGTAAGATATAGCATTGATTTGGGACATTTGGTCAGAGGTAAAAAAGGATAGCATCTTTAATATTTTGCAAAAAAATTCGACAATATAATGACTTTTCTAAGTTTTAACGCCCCATAATTATCCGAAATATTAAGAATGAAACATTCTACCACTTTCATTGCTCAAGAAACTACAAGTATGCATTTGTAATTGCGTGCGAAATGCAAGAGAGAAGTTGTGATATTAACTTCATTTATTATCTTTCATGAGAAAGTTTTAAAACGCAAAAGCATAGCTATAAACATGTACACCAATAAATGCAGCAATATTTGCGTGGTTTTAAATTTGCTACCTAAGCCATACGCTCAATGCCTTGTATATTACTTATGCCATAATTAACACGCAAAAGACAAGGAAATAATGCGAATATGCGTAGTTAATCGCAATACCAAAATATCTAGAAATGTAGCTCCAAAGACCATATTGGGGATTGGGAATAAATTGTTTCAGCGGTTTACACTGCTTCTCAGAAATAGAAATCGTTTATAAAGCAAACTAGTTTTCTATATTGCCGTATCCTATGAAATAGTTTTGTATACTTAGGGAGGATGTGGAGGCAATTATTCGCTGAACGCAAATGATAGTTTCTCAGAAAAATGCTGAACTATGTAAACAAAGGAGTGATAAGAAATTGTCATGCAATTTGTCACCTGCAGATCTGTAAAAATATTAGTATAGTAGGTTAATAGTGAAGCGTCTCTAATAAAAGATACTTACAACAATGGAGACAGAAGGATCAATAAGTTGCCAAGCATCTTCGAATGGATAATGAGTGTAGATAAGTTTGGTAGGATCCACTTGATAGTAAAACATATCCGTCTCGTACTGCAGCGTGACAGCTTGTGAAGACTTTCCAAGTGGGACTTGTCCATCACGGACAGCACCACCTGAGGCCATAGCCAGTCGTTGGGCAGCCCATGTGCAATCGTAAAGACGCCAAGTGCCATCCACGTACGCCGCGTTCCAGCTGTGTTGCAGGCTTGAGATGTGTGATGCAATGGCTCCAGTTTCTGGGTGGAAAAGCGGTTTATCTTTTTCCATGAGTGATTGACCGACTTTGTAGTCCATGCTCTTGGCGATACCGCAAACTGTGACACAAGGAACGCCAGAGTATCGAAGCATTGATTCAAACGCCTTAAAGGGTGAAAAGTATGCTATCGGTGACATTTACATACTTTAGAATCAAAATGATGAATTGGCATCTTTTTAACTGGATATCAATTTAGCAAAAACTGATTGAAATTTTTAAACGTGATGTAGTGGTGTTAGTCACACATTGGTAAGTGTATCCAGTAACAAAAATATGGGAATTCCACCTCTTTCCGTTTTTTCAAATATCTATACTTTATTTAATCAACTATTGCACTAAAAGACAATGATCTAGTTTGAACCAAATTTATTGGATTAAATACAGTCTTGTTGAATTCGAAAAGAAAACAGTAGTATTTTCTCTTACTGTCTTTTGTTTTGACGCTATTTTAAAGGACAAGGTGACACTGAATTATGCTTTGCAAAGCTTCAGAAACCTAATTAATTTATGATGAAAACCATTCATAATAACAATGAATAGCGGCAACCTTGTGATACGAATTTCAGTAACTCTAGTGTGCTTTATATTTGATATGAAAAATTTTGTTTAGTAAAGCGTTAATAACCGACTGTATCAACATTTTCCGAAGTGGCCAAATTTATAAAGTGTCCCCCCCCCCTCCCTCCCTCCCTCGCCCTACTTAACTAAGTGAAGCTTCAACTGTCCTCAGACTTTTCTTACGTCTATAAGATAGCAAGTTCACCTTCCAATCTGATTGGAAATTGTCATTGTTTATGTTTTGATTACATTATCGATTAACCATATAAATTAACTAAACTGGCATTGATTTCTGATAGGTCATAGAATACGTCATGAAAATGGATGACTAGACTATTACAACTCTGACCACGAGCCCATGTTGAACCATAGCATTTTGATCTTCATCCTGAATTTAACATGATGTTATGTAAAAGGGATACAAATTGTTACATCTGTTGAAAAAATTAGTGTCTTTAAATTTACTACTTAATTTGAATGCTTCAGTTTTAAATAGAGGGATTTTAATTAATGAAATTTAATTTTAACTAATGTGGCTAACATCTCCTAAAGAGCTTAAAAACCGATTTGTTCTTCAATAAGCGGTACTATTAAATGCCATTGTTTAAACATTTGGCAAAGCCAAACCCACACAAGCTAATTACTTGGCATATCTCAGGGGAAGGATTTATGTATCACTTCGAAAGCCGGCTAATAGGAATGTAAACATGCCTAAAAGAATAAATTGGAGCAAACAGTTTTGCTGTTTGATTTTACCTTTGCCCAAATTAGCCTGTTGGTTATTTACAATAATTAAATCAATTTGCTATCAAACTATATGAACGAGAAGAAATCAGATAAGTAAATTTTTATAGCGCTTCATAAAGTGAAGACTTTGTCCATAGACTAGCTGTCACCTTCCAACTACCAGATTTTGTTATGTTCATATTTGAAATAGTGAAATGCAAAAATATGGCCTAAATTTTCTTAATTAGTCTCCTCGACTCCTAACCCTGATATGCTCGTTAGTTTAGAGATGCTAGAAGTAAATTTATCATCAGTGGACACTATTTTTAGGCATATTGTCTCAACATTCTCCCCTTTACGAAAGCAAAACAGTCTTTAAATACAACACAACTTCAGACAAATATCATGCCAACACAACGCAACTAGGCCATTTTTCTGTTTCTGTTTTAAGAACGGAAGGCTAAAAATAGGAATTGCGTTAATCACTAGCTAGGGAGGGTAGAGAAAGTGTCCGTCGTTACAAAGTTTCTTTTGCTTTTAACATTATCGTCGTGTAATATCGCAAGTAAAATTGGCAAAATATGCGCCAAAAATAGCAACTTCGAAGAATGCGCTATTACCTAGGCTATATCCACCTCTACTACCATTACAACAGTTAAGCACAATTACTTGGGTATATAGGGAATCAAATGATTTACACTTGACTCCCTCTCACTTCTATAGCAATAAGTTGGCACTAAATCGTCCATAAACAAGTCACCTTCAGTTTTATATATATCTTCGATTTGTAGGAACGGAAGCGATCTGCATCAGCCCCAGTTAACAACTATGCATATGCATAGCCGTTACTACGTCGACAGAAGAAATATGACGCTTGTCATTTCCCCTGCAAAAATATGGGTGACTCAGTATACAGATGTTCATGCATACTAGAGCGAGAATGGGCTTGCAGGCATTCACATGACATATAAGCCCCGCGTACTAAACTTGTATGATCAGATACATGTATATTTTATTTTCAAACTTCCGTTCATACCTGCACAATTTGGAATAAAAAAAAACAAGCACCATAAGTACAAGTGATTTAATGCACTTTTGTCAATAATATGCGTAATCTGCGTATTGGCATGGGAGAGGATAAAGATCAGTGTTGTAAAATGAAATGCAAAGACGCATCTCTATTAATGGCCTCCATGGTTGGCAGTTTAATTTTGTGAATTACGAAGCTTGAAGTATGATGTGGTTGTTAATGTGAGATTGCAGATTCGGTACGGAATTTGAACAAAAATATCTGTGAGATTTCTCATTAGCTTCTTTGGAGTTTCCGGATTTGAGCGCTGGCCGTTTATTTTTCAATATTAATTACTAAGCGGTCTTGGCTAAATGTTCTCATACACTTTACCTTATGAAAAAAAATTGTTACAATATTAGCAAGTCACCAATTTTCACATATTCTAGAAGTTTCTAGTTAAAGTAATTTTGTAACATTCTCATAAATGGAAGTTAAAAGCTGATTCAGAAAGTACTTTAGATATTCTCAATTAGGTGGGAATAACTTGAACGACTTTAGTTAAGGCACTCAATTTTAACTCTTTCCAAGAGGGTTGATCTAAACACAGAAAAAAAGGTATAGAAATGCGGGAAAATTACCAGCACTAAGAAGGGATTTTAACTGCTTTCAATCTTACCACCCTCCTTCATATGCTTGAAGCAGAGACATGGAAATTAGCTTAAGCACCACGCTTTCTCAGTAAACTTCAATGTGAAGGTGGTATTGTGGCTAATTTAGCAAGTCCATCCCAATTAATAATATTGCCCTAAAAACTGGCCTATAAATATAATTGATCAAAGTGCCAGGATATACGTAATTTGTAATAACCCTCATTCTTGCTTTCTTTGTGGTTTCGGAGCTTTGTCAAATTCATTCATTATATAAGACAACCTTGAAGCCTAAATACTGCCGTAAAAAATGAAACATAAGGAGTATCTGATTTTTTCCTGACTACCAAAAAAATGGAAGCATTTAATGCCCAGTTATACTTTTAGGATATTTAACGTAAAAAATTGTATCAAGTGAAATCAAACACCTTGTTAAATAGTTTAGTGGTCACTCACTTAGACTAATTTCATTTCCACATAAAATGGGACAACAATTCTCCATAAGACCTTTTCACTTTAAATTCCGCTTTGGATAAAAAATATCTTTATTTTGTCTATTTTCTTTGAAAATTGTAGACAATTAGACTAACACTTAACGAGTGTTCTAGTGTGACGAAATCTATTTCAAGATGTTTAAATATTTGTTTATACGAAATCAACCAACATTTTCAGCGTAAGTGCCGTGCTAGCAATCGAATCTTGAGGATAAAAACAGCTGTTTCACAGTTTGAAAATTCGTCTCTGTGAAAATATCATTGTCACATTTTACGACACCCATTGACACGTCACATTCTGGTATCAATGCCAAAATAGAGTACTGTGCCAATAAATAATCACTGGACGTAACTGTGATTCCATTCTACACCCATCATTAGTTGAGCAGGGCGGTCGATTTGATGACTGGACTTTCATGAATGGAGAATTGTGAAATACGCAATGGCACAGAATGCAGTCGCATAATGTTAAGTAAATAGTTGTAGAAAACTTGTTGCTCTTTGGAATTCAGGATCTCATGACAAAAAAAAATTAGTCATTTCTTTCCACTCAACAAGTGACTAGTGGTAACTAGATACCTTTCATGATTAGAGTAATTTGGGCTTAAAATTTTCTGACACAATGTTTGGCCTTATCGTTACAAACTCTCAATCATGCGCAGTTAACTTGACTGCGAGTATCGCTCCTTCGGGAAGGGAAATTTATTGGTTTCGAAGTAAGCCGAGAATAGATTGCGGACAAATCGTATTTTGATTAATCATACATTTAACTTAATGGTGAATTGGAAATGATAATTTTGTGGTAATCGCAATGTATTCTAATCAAATACGCTCCCAGCAGGAGACGGAGGTGAGGTGTTTTTAGAAGTATACGTCTGGTATAAGAACTTTAGATTCCCTCTGAGCAGTGCGCAATAGTAATAGTAGAAATAAGAAAAATATGCTATATTTTGTTAAATTTTCCATAAAACACAGCGCACTCAAATGCTATGTGTCGAGAATGATTTAGGCACTCGCAACCATAAATAAATCTTCAAGTTGAGAATAGATCACTACTTGGAGAATTCGAAAAATCCTCACGCTGTATTAATGCAGAGTTAGGTAACAAAGTGATTTCCTTCTACAATTACTGAAAAAATCGTATTCACAAGGGAATTGATGTGAATAACTCATGACACTTTACTGTTGATTGCCCATTAAGCAACTGCATGTTTGTTGAACACAATATATCATTAGTCATTTGTTTTGTCCTAAATTCAAAGCTTAGTCATTGGCTTTAACAGGCGCATGTCAGGCATAGGTTGTGTGCAAGGTTAATTGTCAACAAAGTCGTCATCCATGGTGAAGAGGGTTGCAAAAATCACCTGAGGGATTGGCCGTTGTCTTCTTAGCCCTTTAGTTTATTTTCAAAATAATAGTTAGAAAAGGACGAAATAAGTGAATAGCATTACCTAATACCTTCATCCACAGCCAAACCAGGCCTCCTCCTATCGCTAGTCTTGGAGAATCCTTAGAAGTATAAGTGAGCCATTGGTGATCGATAATTTATAACAGATATTTATCTAAATGGACTACCTCAATAAGCAAAATAACGTTCATAAATTATTGAACTAAAATAAATTTCGAACATATATCAGCACTTTTACAACAGTAGTGCCACTCAATATAATAGGATATGAAATATGGCACAATTAGACGCTTCTAACCAATTAGAATTTGAAATGATGAAGATCAATTCGTTGGATCACGCTTAATTCTAGTACTGACATATCAGTGTTTCATATCATGCAAAAAACGGTAAGAGCAACATGCGGTTTCAAAACCCAGGCAAATAACTTAGGTAATTCAATACCAACTTTATTATTTTAGTATTCAAGTTGAATTGTTTCAATATTTTTTTGTCAAATGCACAGATATCAAATTTTCCTTCTTGAAATATTCCAAAACCATTTTATTAAAAAATAATAAACTTATATTTAAAGCACCTTATCTGTTCAATTTATAATAACTATCTCTGGTTATATATATACAACGTCTTTTTGAATTTTCGATAATTTGAAGAGGAACGATATTCTAGTGGGAACTAATCACATCAAGTTTTGTAAAGATACAAAAATTAATACAATGTGAACTAACTTGAACGTAATTGGCTTTTCCTTCGACGAGTTTCTGTAGGACAACATCAGGCGAATCAATGGGATATTTTCCTTTCGATTTCGTCTTCAGATAGACATCATTTTCTTCCGCGTCTGATGATGGAAAGGGATTCAAGTCCGGAGGTGCTGAACAGAGCCAAGTGAAGAGGGCTCGAACTTTTTCCTCGTCCGTTTTGAGATGTCTTGAACCTATTAGATGCCAGTAGAGGTCTTTCCAGCAAGCAGGCCGAGCACGACCTTGGGCTAATCGACGTGCTTCAGGGTCTACTGGTTGTTCTGTGTGTAATCGAGGTGCATTGCTGACAACTTCAGAGCCTGGACGCTTTGACTGTGCGTTTATTTCAGGGGTGGGCTGAATACGAGTTCCATCTTTAGCCCTCTTGCAGTCTGGGATAGTTACCGGAAGGATGTAACTGTTTGGTGCAGGATCCAGGAAGACTACTTTCTCGGGGACTGCGGCATCTTGTTGTTGTGCAGACTGTGCGTTTATTTGATCATCTGATTTCCAAAAATTGTCATTTTATAGAAAGTTTGTATTAATCTGTTCAAGCTTTTTCCGCAGGGTATGATGCTATTCTAATCAACGAGCTTTAATAACAGCCTATGACAATGCATTAAATTCGCTGACATCGAGGATCTGCCATTCCTATATCTGTTTCACAAAAACTCTAGAATTGGATTGATGGACTTAATTTTGAGGTTTAGTAATAACACTAATTATTCTAATTACTAAATTGCCATTCAACATAGAGGATAGAACATGAAGACAAATAAATTAAATTGGGCCTCTTATTCTAATTAAGTGAATGGATGGTACTAGGATATAAAAAGTAGTGAATTTTTGTCATTTACCAACGATTATATGCTTTCCCTTTTGTTTCTTGGGCTTCTTCCTTCCGACTTCAGCCTGAAATGCGGAAAAATAATTGTATTTGTCAGACTCTTAAAAGAAAACTCCCTTGAGATTTGTGCAAAAATTGTATTAGGTCGACTAAACTCTCGTTATTTTCCTTTCCAACTCTCACGTAAACCCCCTTGGAAATGAAACGTGCTTGCATTTCACATGAAGATAAGCTTCTATTTATATTACTAGATTTTAACAATCCTACACATTTTCTATGAGGTAAATAGGCTAAAATCAAGTGTTCTAAAACTCAGATTTAACTTTTCCATTTCACACCATTGTACTTTAAATAAAATGTGACCTCTGCCAAAAGCCGTAACAAAGACATGGGCGTAAAAAGTCACGTCTAATTTGCTTTAGCCTGAATTTTATTTAGTTTCCATAACTTTTATAAGTGTAGACTCTATTTATTGATCGAAGTAAAAAATCAGATTTTAATTTTACAATATAATATGATCTAGTTATGTCAACGTTGCGGTAATGAAACGGTTTATTACATGATCATCATCATAGATCTCTAACTCTGGATCCTTAATAACGATAAAATCATGATCAATCTCGAAAAATTAATCATGAGTTAAGCGGGTTTCATTTTACAAGTTGTGACAATGGTGATTATGACACCAATATCGGAATCTCATAATAATAAAAAGTGGATTATGAACACGATTATCAGATTTTCAAGAGGTAGAGACTGAACAGGAATCTGTGAAGAAGCCTTACAAACATACATTTGACGAAATAAACAAAGAAAGTGCAAAGAGCACATTATTTTATAAGTGCCAATATTTGAACGTGCAGTTCGAACTCTGTCTTATATATCCAAAAACGGGCTAGCATTATTCCCTAACTGTTATTGTCGTTTCGTTTGGTAAACTAATGCTAGTTACCATAAGCAAACTGTTGATGTTCGAGCTCCCGTTTGAAGGTAAAATAAAAGTGTGCACCATTGCTTACCATTAAGTGCGGTATGCTATTATCTACATAGCCAGTGCGTTTTACCGGTGTTAAATTTGCAAACTATGGGCGTCACAGCTGGTAAAAATCAGAGGCGTGATGTTGAAATAAAGAATCATATTTACTAATTAATTCCATAACGAAATACTTAAACAATTAAGGGATCGATAATTCTCATGAGTCAATTAGAAAGTGACTAAGCCACTAAAAGCACAAAACAATTTTTATTAAGGAGAATACTTCAAGGTCAAAGCAAACTTCGCAAAAAGGGCTATTGCAGTGAGGATAGAATAAATTATTTACAGTGAAATTTTGCGCAATAGAAGGCTAAAAACCAAGTTGTGAAACATCTATCTTTTTTCGATCTGCATTGTGAACAATTTTACAACAAAACAAGTAGAATTTCGGGGTCTGAATCAAATAAATCAGAAGTAATGTATTAAACAAGTTTAAACCATATATTTAGTAAAAGGTAAGCACTTTAATGAAGAGAAATACTAAAGTACTCATATGGTGCCCCATTTCTTTCGAGTTTTCCTAATGTTCCTCAACTATCGATATTTTTAAACGGACTGTAAGAAAATATATCTACTCTTACTTCAAAAATCAGATGTAGCATTCAAAATTGGTACAATTGCAACAAATCATTGCAGACAAAAATTTAAATATGTAACACGAACCAAAACTTACTGTTTGAGCTTTGCTAACGCAAGACAGTTTCTGACCCATATTGGTTAGATGATTCGATAACTTTTAGATAATGTTGAAGTGAAATAGATAATTCCAACCTATTCCTTAACACTCTTGTTTAATCTCCCACCCTTATGATGATTGTGCCATCAACAATTTTCGTTTTACAAGAGAATTTAACACGCTAGGCACGTACAAACGTTTGGCATATATTACCACTTGCAGTTGACGCTTTCTGTTGACCAATTACATTAAAGCATTGGTCGCCACGCCTATTGGCTGATTGCACACCAATGGAATCAAAGGTTTTCGCCTCATTAAGCTGTACCGTGGCCAGTGAAATCAATAGGGAGTAAAGAAGAAACGTATAAAAACATGAATAATGTCACTCATTACTACCCTATATGTCCTAGACTAGTGGCTGGATGTCAGATTTACCTGAGAAGCGCAGCAGCGCGTCTGGAGCTACATAATTACGGGTGGACTTAAGTCAGAGAGTAAGAAGTTATCGCCATCTCAAATTCCATCCAAATTTCTTATAACCTTGAATAGATATTCAACCCATTTGTAGAAATTTGACACTTATTCAGTGAAATTAAGCAGACATAAGGAAAAGGTTAATCGACTAGTCGAAATAGTTTCCAAAGGTTCAGGTAACCTAACAGTCGAAGTCTACATCTTCTCAAAACTCTAAATATGAGCTATTCAGAAAAGAAATTGATATTTAAAGTCTATCTTTTAAAAAAACTAAAGTATAATCAATTAATTTGAATATTGATATTTTCTACTATGATTTTCAAGATTGTTTTTATTTCCAATGAAAATTAAAATATTATAGTCAAATCTCTATTGAAAGAAAACATCTTGTTACTTCCTTAGCTAGAATACATTGGAGGATATCAAAATTAAGGTATGTATTTTATGTGCATTCAATGATCACTATCCCTCATGTCTAATAGAGGTTTTTCCTGTTAGAATTTATTGCTTGGAGGTAGATACCTGGGATTAAAAGCTCGACAATTGTTTTTGCTTGATCATGATAGATCCTCAAAACTCCATTAAAAGAAGAGCGAAATAAAATTGATTACGAACTGAAGTCTCTAGAATACGCGTCTCTACAAGATTAAACTTTAGTTTATTGCGTCAGTCACAAAATTTTTGATCAACAAACAAGATGGTTTTATAGTCAGGAGTAGTGATTGTGTGGTCAGACAGTGATTAGCATCTAGTTATGATACTTAAGGTAATAGAGAATAGACATTCTAGATTTCTTTTGATGGTCAACTTACACTTTCACAACCCTGTTGTTAACCATAATTAATCACATCATTGTATGTGCTCTAATGAACTCTGATCTCGCTAATCTTGACGTGTACACTGACCGCTGCGCCTCTGGTGAATTAGTACAAGTCCTATTTCCAATATAGCGGTAAGTAACTAGCAGTAATGAAACTCTTAGGAAGAGAGTTAATGGATGGGAATTACTATGGCATTTTTCTTTACCAAAATGCACCTTCCGTCCAAAATTTTAGAGATGTCAGTTGTCAAACGCCTTGGACTTTCCAAAGGTAGCTAAAGTGGCTTCACACACTATAGGGAAATGATATGATGAGCCAGAGCAATGTACGTCCATGATCTCATTAGCTAAGTAGAATGGCTATATATGAATTAAGTACCTAGTTATGGTCTGCACTGCTTGAGTACCCTGAAATGAAGAAGAGCCAATCATCTTTCAGGCTCCTGCAGATACTAGGGAAAATACTAAACGGTGGGCATGAACAGACGAACTGTCTGGAACTTGCCGTGTACTTGGGCTTGGCATTTATATCGAGGTACTTGTGCGTCATTACAGTGCTCACTTTTCTATGAAACTTACCTTTTGCACTCAGGTCGCCTACGCTGTATATCTCTCTGAGAAAACTTGTTGCCTGTGATCTACCCCCCCCCCCCTCTTTAATGATAATTAATAGAATAAAAGACATCTTTTGACCTTGATTAGATAGATCAGTCAAGTCTTTCCCAGCGACATGTTCCTCTACAGTATATGGTGAACTATTCAGACATATTATTATTTGTTTCCAGAAGAAGATTTCTTCCATTGCAATCGATTTTGTTTTTAGTAATCTATAAAACAAACTTCTATTGGGCCCATTTGATGGAGATAATATATACTGACAGAGCTACTTACTTACAGAGCTACCGTTTGTGCAATTTCGGGTCCATGTTTTGTTATTTCTACTATGAAGGACATTTTTATAGTGACTCTTTTTTTCCACATCATCTGACTACCAAATATCCTGTTACACTTTGCTTTCTCAAGATTACTGACAATGGTGTCACTTGATAAAATCTTATCCAATAAGTTGATCACTAGTTAATTTGTCGATGGGAAAAAAATAGTACCCAACATTGTATGCCAGTGCAATAATTTAAAAAATTCTACTGTCTGAAGATATTAAGATCATGCTTGCATGGCCAATAGAAATTAATCATGATAAAAAATTGCACTGTAGGCGGGTGATGGTAATTTAGGTTTTGAAGGAAGAAAATTTGTCCCTCTTCTGCACATAAATTAGTTAATGGCCTTTGTAAGGCATTTTTAAATTATAGATAAGTATTACTCCCATTAATAATTGTAATATACAAGGTAAGCTTTGCAATATTTAATAATTGGAAGGTCAATGAGCGATAACGAGGGAAAGGCGAAAAAGGTGTTCGAGAGAAATGTTGAGGTATTTATAAGTCCCACTTAATTTATCTTTTGTTTAGGATTGTACAATATATTCACTAAATCGGCCGTCCACGTTCCAAAAATATTTTGTTTACCAAATGGCAGGCATTTTGATAGTTATCATTAGCCATTTAGCTGACTTCGGTGTTTTGAGTTATCATTAGCCATTTAGCTGACTTCGGGCTTCACAGAAGGGAGGAACATTAAAGTGAGAAGAATTCGACAAGGGAAAAGAAGAACGATTCACAGATGTAAAAGAGACAGACAGACACAAAGGAAGAGAAAAGACCAGATGATTAGTGTGGAAGGGGTCGAACATGACATACAGTGGGGTCATGGTAGTTTGAAGTGAGAAGTCAACTGCCAGTTAATAGACTTGTTTGCCGAATGAGAATACGTTGCCCAGGGAGCACCACGTGGAGGTAAGTCTATCGCACACTCCTGTTCCCAAAATATATAGTTATTATGCAGCATCTGAATTGTCGCGCTGCCTTGTCTACGATGTTCAACACTTATGAATCTGACTCTATCAACTCATTCCATCTCCCCTTGGTTAGAAAAGCTAAGATCTTGTATTCTATTCAACCGATTACCTGTGTTTAATTATTTCCAAAACTTTAATACTTAAGCCTAATAACTGTTGCCTTTTTTTCAATAGGCAAAAGTTCATATAAGTGCGTTATGTAATGTTAGGTTTTTGTCTTAATTCTTGAAATTTGCCTCCTGCGCATGTGAAAAGGCCATTTATAAATCCTTTCAAAATGAGACTTATGAATTACTATTTATCATCAAGGGCTGAAGAAAAAGGAAATGCCTTCAACACACTACACGCAAGCGCTGGCTCTTCATAATATATTGAGGCTTGGGAAATAAGTAAAGCATTAATTTCCACACCGATTTAGGGAAAGAATCTTCCCTCCCCCCCCCCACTCCCTCTTATTTGAAATAAGGGAGGTAGTCAACTGAGAAACTCAATTTTCCTTCCTCCATCTTAGCAAATAATTTGGTTCCTGAGGCTGGTTATTGCGCAGAACCATCATTGCAATGGAACAGTATTCACTACTGGGAAGTTTCCTCAAAACCTCTAGGGA
Source organism: Rodentolepis nana (assembly GCA_900617975.1). Classification (NCBI taxonomy): domain Eukaryota; kingdom Metazoa; phylum Platyhelminthes; class Cestoda; order Cyclophyllidea; family Hymenolepididae; genus Rodentolepis; species Rodentolepis nana. The sequence continues at coordinate 56,362 of UZAE01012106.1, forward strand.
AAGATTTTCATTTCCTCAGCCACTCTCTTGAGGGGTTCAATTAGTCATAGCCTATAGTGAATGTATAATTTTGATCATTAATCCCGGGATCTCTGTCCTTTTAGATGTGTGTGTGTGTGTGTGTCAATCACTGATTAAACTAGAATTAAAATGTTCCCTTATGTAATCTCTTACTCCCTCTATTTAGTAGTTGTATCAATGGATTTCGAAAGCTCAGTTAATTAAAAGTCTCCCAAATAGGTCAATATTCCCTCAAAAAATTACTCCTTCATAATAATTTAATGGGGAGTAATAAAAGTTCTTTAGAAGGAGTATCCTCCTTGTAGTTTTCATCATTAATAGGCATAATTTACCAGCATGGGTTAAGCCAATTAGTCAGCGAATGATTTAGATTTAAAATGCATATTTTGCGAAATCGTGCCTTGAAAGCTATCATTTCGGACCACCAACTGCCAAATTAGAGACTTAAGCTTTTTTGTACACTAATGTAAATTAAATTAAATTAAATCTCGTTTTTGAGGTAATGAAGCCTACTACGTTGGGTGTTTGGGTTGCTTTCTGAAGGCAGGCGCAAAATGTTGTTCCGTTTTCTTCTCCGGATTGTGTGACCTTAACGTCTAATTCTCATTTGTAGCGCAAAGGCGTTGTTGTATTTTCCTCCACCGATGCATGAAAGTATTTGGAAATGTGTGACTCCGTAGTGTCTTATAGACTTCCCTTATTGCTTATCTTAGGTTGCGCATTGATATGTCGTATTACAGATTGAAATAGTGTTATGATTAGGACTAAAAAGCCGGAGAAAGCGATAAAAGAACAAATGTTAGACTATGATCGAGGCTAAGATCTTCATTGATTATCGATTTAGACTAAATAACGATTCGGCTCATTTTTTTCCTCCTAGGCTGTCAAAATGCATACAGTGTAGCTCTCTTAGCAAAGATAAACGCATATGGAGATCACAAGCAAGGGGTATGAGGTCATGCAAACATAAAGTATATAGTGCAAGTAGCTATGATGAGCTAGTGCTGTATGAACCTGTGATCTCACAACCTAATCAGAATGACCAATTTACTTTATGGCCCAGTTACCTTCTATCCTTTTATAAGTATCTCCTCCCTATTCCGAGGAAATGTCAAATAGTGCCTAAGGATCGAGAGGTTCAAATGAGGTACTAACGGCAAACGAACTGCATTGGAATCATTTTAACCTCAAACTCTCCCATCTCTCACACTATTTACTTTCAGACATGCGTATTTCACTAAGTTGTGTATCCTTTCATTGGTATTTTACTTAACTTCTTTACTTGATGAAATTGGCTTTCTACTTTAGTGAAAAGTAGTTTAAAACAAGAAAAATGGTAATTTCTGTGCGTAAATACGTCATTCGATTTGACAGTGTCCAATAAGTGACAACTGAGTGGTGATCAAAGCCTACGTGGAGTAATGCATGAGTCATTTGTGTACATGTCGTAGCAATTCTGTATTTGGTCGTGTCCAACGGCTTTTCTGACTCTTTCTATTGTCCCGAGAGAGAGGGGGGGGAGAGGGGG
>UZAE01012107.1:0-42245 GCA_900617975.1 Rodentolepis nana
AGGGAGATAGGCCTATAGTTGTCAAAGTTGCTAGGGTCTTTGCCCTTTTTTAGTACTTGCATTACTATGGCAACTTTCCATTGGTTAGGTACAAGACTGGTCTCCTAAATTTTGCTGTAAGGCGTCAGCATGGTTTCTTTGGCTTTTAGTCCCATTCTAATTAGAAATTTCGGATGAATACCGTCTTCGCCATGAGATCTCTTGCACTTTAACTGTTTTATCGCAGCATTAAGTTTGCAAGGTCGGAATGGTTCAGTAAGTACTCTATTTGGTGTTGCTATGTTTTCCTTAATTTCACCAAACTGTCTTACTTGTATCTTTAAATCTCTTGAAGATTTTCTGACAAAAGGGTTTTTCTTTAGCTTGTGAGAATAGAACCTCGCAAAGCAGTTAGCCATTTCGGAGTCGGTGGTAATCAATTTGCTGTTTAAGCGTATTGGTTCTTTCTTGGGTCTTTCCTTGTTGTTTTGGAGGTTAACCTATCGGTGGTAAGCAATTTGCTGTTTAAGCGTATTGGTTCTTTGTCTTTCTCTGTTGTTTTGGAGGTTACCCAGGAATTTGAATTTTTTTGCGAGGTTACCCAGGAATTTGAAAGTGCTTGGCTATCACTTTGATAGTTGATATTTGAGATGAACTTCCCAAAAAAAGTGCGTTGGCTATCACTTTGATAGTTGGTACTTGAGATGAACTTGTCGAAGGAAGTCCGTTTTGCTTGTAATGTTTGCCTTAGGACAGCTGATTGTCGTCTCCAGGCTTGTACCGAAGTCCGTTTTGCTTGTAAGATGGCTTGCCTTAGGACAGCTTAGGCTTGTACGTCTTCCGTTTTTCCAGTTTGATCAGCAGTTTTGCGAAGGGTGTCCCGCTTTCTTTTCAGTTCCTCAAGGTGTTTTGACCAAAATACTCGATATTGTTTAGCCTTGCCTCTGGCCAAAATACTCGATATTGTTTAGCCTTGCCTCGGGGGATAGTTTTATTTGCACATCTGATCATATTATTCGCGATATCAGTGCAAAGTTTGTCAGGATGTTGGTTGACGTTGAGGGGACTTGTGTGAAATTCATTTTTCCAAAAGGCTTGTGAATCTAGGCCAGTCAGCCTTCTTGAATTTCCATGATAGCNATCGTGAATTATTTTGCGGCGTACATGCTCACTGATGTCACTTGGAGCCAATAGTGAATCAGGAGTTTTTATGGTTCCATTGTAGTGCAAATATGTAGCCGGATCCTCATTGCTGTAAGTTTCAGAGGGTTGCTGTTTAGCATGTCTTCAATTTCCTAGTTAAAGAGGGTTGCTGTTTAGCATGTCTTTAATTTCCTTTCCAGATGGTTGCTGTTTAGCATGTCTTCAATTTCCTTTCCAGCTATGGTTTGCTGTTTAGCATGTCTTCAATTTCCTTTCCAGCTATGTGTTGATTAGCATGTCTTCAATTTCCTTTCCAGCTATGTTTGTATCTTTGTATTTCAATTTCCTTTTCAGCTATGTTTGTATCCTTGTAGCCCCTCCAGCTATGTTTGTATTCTTATAGCATCATCTGGTGGAATGGGCGTTGAAGTCTCCTAATACTAGAGTATTTGTGTGAGATGTTCAGAAAGTCAAAGTTTCGACAATTCTGGGGAGGATTATAGACTGCATATATCTTGACGATTCTGGGGTGGATTATAGACTGCATATACCTTGAAGTGAGACATTTCCAAACATTTAATCTGATTATTTCACATTTTTGACATTTCAAAGCATTTAATCTAATTATTTCGCATATGTCTTGTGGGCATTCCCAAATATTTAATCTGATTATTTCGCATATGTCTTGCGTCGAGCCCCATATTCTGAGTAGGTCGTAGTGTGAGGTGAGGCCATCTTTTACTCCAATTAGATCGTAGTGTGAGGTGAGGCCTTCTTTTACTCCAGTAGAAATCTTTATTACTCCAGTCTAATCGTAGTGTGAGGTGAGGCCTTCTTTACATTAGTTAGATTTCTACTTGCAACCTGCCGGTATTTAGGTAGATTGTACAGGGTGGCCTGGGAATTGGTAGTACTTCAGTGTGGCATCCGAAATGTTAGCTTCCATAATTGTGAAAATGGCTACATCACTAAATGATAGCTTTCATAATTGGGAAACAGTTTGTCATCCGAAATGTTAGTTTCCATAATTGTGAAAATGTCTTTATCATAGTTTAGTAGGATTTTCTGGACTTGGACCTTTTTGTCCTGTGACATCCCTCCAGCATTCCACTGGAGGATCTAGGCGTTGTGATTGGCCTTAACGAGAGCAATTTCTCTTATAGCCTTTTTTAAAGCTCTGCGAGGGCGATTTTTCTTATAGCCTTTTTCAAAGCTAATAAGGGCGATTTCTCTTATAGCCTTTTTTCAATCTAATCATAATACGATTTTCTTATAGCCTTTATTAAGCTAATCATAATAAATTGAAGTCAGCTGTTTTGGGTGGCTCCCTGTTTCCANCAGGAGTTTTTATGGTTCCATTGTAGTGCAAATATGTAGCCGGATCCTCATTGCTGTAAATAAGTTCCAGAGGGTTGCTGTTTAGCATGTCTTCAATTTCCTTTCCAGCTATGTTTGTATCCTTGTAGTCCCATCTGGTGGAGTGGGCGTTGAAGTCCCCTAATACTATAGTTTTGTTTGAGATGTTCAGAAAATCAAAGTTTGGAAAATTCTGGGGTGGATTATAGACTGCATATATCTTGAAGTGGTTTTGACATTTCCAAACATTTAATCTGATTATTTCACATTTGTCTTGTGTCGAGCCCATACTATTGATTAAATCGTAGTGTGAGGTGAGGCCTTCTTTACATTAGTTAGATTTCTACTTGCAACCTGCCGGTATTTAGGTAGATTGTACAGGGTGTAACCTGGGAATTGGTAGTACTTCAGTTTGTCATCCGAAATGTTTGCTTCCATAATTGTGAAAATGTCTATTCATAGGTTAGTAGGATTTTCTGGACTTGGATGTTTTTGTCCTGTGACATCCCTCCAGCATTCCACTGGAGGATCTGAAGACGTTGTGATTCGCTCTGACGAGGACGATTTTTCTTACAGCCTTTTTTTAAGCTAATCATAATAAATCGAAGTCAAAATGCCGAGTGATAGACTTTTTTGCCGTACGAAGATACGATGGCCAGGGTGCACCACGTGGAGGTAAGTCTACCGCGCACTCCGTTTCTTTCAACATTTATTATTATTACATTATTGCAAGTACAATTTTGACAACTATCGACTGTTTGCTGCAGATTTTACTGCAAACATATTTTTTAAATCAAAACAATATTCATTAACACAAGGTAGATAGACACTCTAAATTCTTTTTTTCTGAAATCGATTATATTTCTTAAAAAGTGGTAAACATTTCACAATGTATAATGATAGATTTTTTTATAATCCCTATCACATTTTGTTCCCTGTTTGTTACCTTAATAAGCTACATAGATTGGCGAATGAGGTAAAATCCTTTATGAAGCAAATTATAAAAATTGATTTATCTTTATATTTGACTAAGTTGATGATAACAGATTGACTCTAAAAAAGCATCGATATCTTATTTTAGAAAAAGCACGGATTTAACGTAAAAATATATATTCTATTTTCAATATAAATTTGGCAAATATTTTTTTCTTAAAATATAAACTAAACTTATAAATGCATTAAGATTATTTATGAATTAGCACTTCCTATTAACTAGAATATATCTGTGCTTCATAGCAGCCGTATAATGTTTGCATTATGTATGCAATCATAAGAAAGTAACTTCCGATTGAATAATTTAGAAAAAAAATTATCTCTAAAATATTTACAAACGCATTTGAGAATGTTATTTGTCAGGGGAAGGAAGGCCATTTAATGTATTGCCAATGTGTAACAGCTTGAAAATTTTTGGCTTTTAAAATGGCTGGAAGTTTATTCAAAGCAGCAGAATTGTAAAACTCTCAGTAACAATTGCTAAGGATAAAAATGATTGATCATTTGCTGTATCTTTTAGTAACTTATTAAGAATATATAGGATTTAGATTAGCTTTGAACTGTTTTTGTTTTAAATTTGGCTTGTTTCAGTAAAATCCATAAAACACTAATCACAAATTATGGAATTGCAATTGCTAATAGAGATTGCTTTGATTCCGCACAAATAAAAAATATTTAAAATGTTTTTCATCTGAATTGTAAATTGATATAAGCATATTTATGAACTCAAATCAATATTGCCGTTTATCATTTAAAAATGTTAATGCTTATCTTGAAATAATTGAGAAAAGGTTTGACCATGACGAACGACGGAAAATTGCCATTGTTGAATCTATCATTCCTCCGTTTCTCAGTTTAACTGCTTTTCCTATTTTGATGCACTTAAACAGATCCTGACAGAAAAGTAATGTAACAACTCTTATATGCAAGTTATATTTATCTTCATTGTACCAAAGTAGAATTGTTAATGCATATCATGGACAAAACTTTCAAAACAAAATTTAGTTGCAAAAATAATCACTTTTTTATCCTAATAGCCAAGATTCCATGCATTTATATCAATCGTTTGTTCATTAGACCATTCAATATGAACAGTAATAAGTCAATCTCAGATAAATCTATTTGTTACCTTAAGGAAGTGTTAAATATTTTTGAATAATTCTTTTATAGAAATTGTTCTTCATTATAGTTCCATTAAATAATAAAGCATTGAGCTTTGAGCTTTTATAATTTAATATTTATAAACAGTTGTATGAATTGTCTTGATCCTCAAGGTTTTGTTAAATTTGACAATAATTGAAAAATAATAAGGTCATCTGTGGAAAATTTCACTAAAAGCATTCGTTTCGTTTTAGTCATTCTCGCAGTTCTTGAGCAAGCTCTTGAATACCATGAAATTCAACATTTGGCTGTAATATATTCATGTAGATGTTTGAACTTATTGCGTCCGCCAGTATAATTTTTACAGGCTTTAAAAGTAGGATCAATATATTTATATGAGATAATGTCTTAAAGCTATAAATATAATCAAAACGAGGAAACCCAATCATCTTGCTACATTACGGCATTACACGTGCTCTCAATTTCGTTGATTATTTCTGGTCATAAATAAATTATTTGTTTTTCCATCAATTTGATGAAAAATAAACGTGGGTTAAAGAAAGCTCTTTTAATAAAGTCTTAACGAAAATATTGACAAGGGACATGTCAACATTTGAAGAATCACAAGACAAATTTTAACAAAAACTGGAAGATTAGTTTGAAAGTACATTGACTTGGGATTTCAATCATGATGGTTTCGAATTTGATTAAAATGACGAGAATAATCAGTAAAATTTTTTGGGACAAATGCATATTACTTAAATGGTACTCCTCATAGCACACTTTCTCGTACATGATGTCCCAAATGTGTGACCATTCTACTGATAAGGTATTTGATTTTGGGGGAGATGAGTTTGGAGAAAACTTTACAGACACCCTTAACCAATCCAAATCTCATTATCCCGAAATGATCAAGGTAATCATGCCTCTATTTAATACGATAAATTACAAATTTCCCAATGGTTCTAATTGTGTTTATCTGGAAAACCCAGCCACAAATCCCAAGGAATATTAAAGTTAATAATAATAATAATAATACTAAAGTACATGTTTATTCGTCGGCCAGAATTGAGTGCTCTATATGTGAATGAATGAACAAGCTTTGATATTTAGGGACTTGACCAATAAGTAATTTTTTATGTCCATGGAAAAGCGAAAGGCAAAACTGTGACTTTTCGGTTTTCGTGAAAGTTCAAATGGCTGTTGATAAGGCATGTTGTATACGATTTAAGTTTTGGATAATTATACAAATGATTGACTGAAATAAGAATTTAAATGACGGCTAATTTACAAATTATAATTTAGCAATCAAAATATACCCACTATTCTTCAAAAAAACAAACTAATAACGCAAAGAAGGGGATGGCATTAAACTCATACAGATCACATGGTACCAAACAGTTTTCTGCTTACGCGCGTTTATTTCTTTCTTCGGATTATAACGCAGTTTGCAGACCACCGTTTATTTCTTTTGTCTTATCACATCCATTGTCAACTTAATTCTTCTTGGCGTTGTAAGAATTTATCGAGCGAATATCTCACAGTTACCAATTTTTCGATTTTATTTCGTCACAAGAAGAGTTTTCTTCTTTACCATTATTCTCATTTTTTTACTAACAGACATCCATTTCTTCCCAAAAATGTTGCCAAGAAAAAATTCATTTCAAATGTTTTATTTAGTGCACAAAGTCATCTTTTAATTCGTAAAACTGCAAAGAATTGGCAGTATGCACTGTGACAGTAAATTTATATATTAAAGATTTTTNGTATACTGTAGAAAGTATCATTGATAAATCAAAAGGTTTGTGGTGGTGACCTGTTTCAAATAATTTTTAATTTATATTCTTTCGTCGTGACTCTTTGATAATCACACTAAAGTATTTGAATGTTGTATTTTTGATGCGTTAATCAAATTGCAAAAAAAATGAAAACAGCAACAAATTTTAACGACAAAATTCAAGGACACAATAAATATTTTTTGACACGTCGAATGTTAAAGGTAGTGGCATCCAGATTAAATAATATAAAAGTGTATCCTAGGGTTTAAATTGGAATAGCGACTACATTTTTTTGAAATCAAATTTTATTTATGCAATGAAGCGTAATATTATTTTGAAAGAAATCAGACAAAGGTCTGCTATTTTTTTAATTGAAGTTGATTTTAAAACGCTATGTGTTTACTGTTGTTTTTTATGCGGCCCTCTACCTCCGTTCTGATTTAATTCATTCTCGTCATTCTCCTCTGGCCCATTCATGTTTTCTTCAGTCGAAATTTTGAGATCATCTGTAGTAGGCTCTTCAGTTGTATCTCTGTCCCCTTTAAATAATTATAAAATATAACTTTCCAAAAATGAAACGCTTTTCTTCATTTAAATAGGAAAATTTGAAAGGGTCATAGGTAAATAAGAAATAAAGTTTTCTAGCACAAAATGGAACATGAATTTTAAGGGAAAATTACTTATCAATAAAAATAGTTAACAAATAATGCAGCGCAATAAATAAATGACTCAACGAAACTAACTATTGTTGCCACAAGCCTTCACCGCCGAGATCAGAACGACGAGAAAGAAAGCACACGAAATCTGATGAGCAAACAAAGTAAAATTAGATTTGTTTAATAAAAATATTTCATGCAAAGCAGTTAAATTACTAGTTTTGCCATAGTCAAATAAGAGTTGAAGACGGACTTCGTAGATTTAACTCAATGTAGGTTGTTCAGCAAAAGTGAAGCGGAAATTTAAGTTACTTATTTTGAAAAATAACCAATGAAAGTTAAAGCTCATGGTGCAGTCATGTCAATCAATTGGCTAATCTTCTATCATTTCCACATGTTGTTATCATTAAGAGAATGACTTCAAAATTTATCATAAATATGAAGCAAGACAATTAAAATAAATTATGCCAATTATTTTGGTACTTGAACTACCTGATTGTTCCAATACTTTCTGTACTAAATTCACATTCAGTGACATTACTGAATTGTAGCGTATTCACAATGTGGCATATTTAGTAAGCATTTCTGTCATTTCTGATTTTCGTTTCTAAATTTGGAATTCATAGCATCCTAAACTCTTAATTTATTCTTACAACAATTTGGTTTAAAACAGAGCCGAATTGAAAACTCACTATGCGTTGAAATATCGCTATAATCAGAGTTTGAATTACTACCAATGGATAACGACACTTAATACAGCAAAAAAGCAGTGCAACCGCAACTCTTTAACACTTTCCAATAAAATTGAATTAACATGTTTCAGCCAAATTTTGAGTAGAAGAAAATCGATATTTGAATTCTGCTTAATCCACGGAAATAAATATCATTTCTGGCTAAACACGGTCATCTACTATAATAACCTAATCGTCTGAAACATTATTATGCAATTTTGAGCAATTTGGACCCACAATGAAACAAGATTGACAAGAATATTTCTATCTTAATTGCTCTCATCAAGCAAGAGATTTTATTATTAATTTATTGAGTGGGCAACTAAGTCATTGCTGTTTTTGTTGAAAGATTCACTCTATACTTCTTTTGTTTTGTTAACGTGGCCAGAGCATCTAACCTATATTTTTTTCTTACTGGATGGGCTTATAGGTTAATTAGTAAAAAATTTTTTTGTTTAGTTCTTTAGTTTTGTTTTTACCCCAATTTAAAAATGAAAGAACAGGACGTGCACTTCCGACACATTTTATCGTATTACTTCCGAAAAGGCAAGAACGCATCGCAAGCACAAAAGAAGTTATGTGCCGTATATGGAGATGAAGCCGTGAGGAAGAAAGGCAGTGTCGAAATTGGTCTGAAAGATTTCGTTCCGGTGATTTCTCACTGAAAAATTCACAACGATCTGGCCGCCCAGTCGAAGTGGATGAAACCCATATCAAGGCCATTATCGATTCAAATCGTCACAGCACAACACGAGATATTGCAGAGAAGCTCAATGTGTCGCATACATGCATTGAAAATAAATTGACATAACCCTTGGTTATGTCAAGAAACTTGATTTATGGATCCCTCACCAGTTAAAGGAAATTCATTTGACGCAACGGATTAGCATCTGTGATTCGCCGCTACTGAAACGCAATGAGAATGATCCATTTCTGAAGAACCTAGTTACTGGCAACGAAAAGTGGATAGTTTATAACAATGTTACTTGCAAGAGATCATGAGTGAAGCAAGATCAACCAGCCCAAACAGTATGAAAAGCAGAGATTCACCAAAAAAAGATTATGCTGTCAGTCTGGTGAGATCACAAAGGAATTTTGTATTTTTAACTCATGCCGCAGAACCAAACGATAAAGTCAAATGTGTATGTTGAAGAACTCGAAAAACTGAAGGATGCAGTTGGTGATAAGCGGCCGGCATTATCAAATCGGAAGGGTGTTGTTTTCCATCATGATAACGCAATGCCTCACACATCTTTGGTTACTCGGCAAAAATTATTGGAACTGTGTTGGGATGTTTTGTCACACCCACCATATAGCCCTGACCTTGCGCCTTCGGATTTTCATTTGTTTCGTTCCATGCAAAACTCTTTAAATGGTAAAATTTTTAATAACACGGATGATGTTGGATCGCACCTTATTCAGTTTTTAATAGCAAAGAACAGACATTTTACGAAGTCAGTTTTTTTAATAGCAAAGACCAGACATTTTACGAACACTCTGCAATTTTACGAACGGGGAATTTTTACTCTGCCAGAAGGATGGTCGAACGGAAAATATTTACTCTGCCAGAAGGATGGAAAAAGTCGAACGGGGAAGTTTTACTCTGCCAGAACGATGGGAAAAGGTCGATCACAAGAACGGCTATTATTGAATAAAGTTGTATTTTAAACAAAAATTCCGAATTCGCCTTCTTATTTGAAATATTTAAACAAAAATTCCGAATTTGCCTTCTTATTTGAAATCGGCAATGCCTTAGTTGCCAACCTAATACATATTCATACGCAAGCAAAAGTACTTTCTATTTTTGTAGCTATTATGAAATTTAGCACCTTTTGTCATATAATATTTCATAGTACTTTGCCACTTTAAAAAGTAAAGTGAAGTTAAGGAAACAATTGTTTTTAAGTTGATTGAAAACAAAGAACATATGCGGTTTCTTGATTTTTAAGTATCATTTTGCAGTTAACATGCGGATGTTTCATAATTATTGACAAGCATTTTAAGTTGGCTTGATAGTTGACATAAGAAGCAACTTTCCATAAATGGAATAAAGAGAACGCTAATTTTTCATCATCATTGCTGAAATGACTGCAAGATAATTAATAATGCTTTTGATCAAGAACTTTCAGTTCGTCAGATTCATATTAGGTTTTAAGGGCCTAATACAAATTGATTTGACGGCAACAGATATTATAGGCAAACGTCCGCATTTTATTCATTTGAATTTTCCCTACCTCTAAAAAATAAAATTCCTGGTTAAACATTTAAAAGTATCTAAAAAAATAATCATATGGGACAGCATCTCTGCATTATACAGGAAATGAAAAAATATTAAATTCGACAGAAACATACAACCCATTTTACTATTCGAAATTGAGAACTTACAAATGATCTATGACAGATGATATAAATATTCGTAGTCATTTAAATATGAGTTGATATCTATTTAGCGCATGCTAATACGAAGTATTACTTAAATTAAAAGAGTAATATTTTAGTGCGAAGAAGTGTTAATGAAATGCACAATTTCGAAGCATTTAAAGAAGAAAATGGTAGTTAATATAAGTTGAAAAGATTTCTTATTCCAAATTGTGATTAAACTCAAAATAAAGAATAAATTTTTGTAACATTTTAGCGTTCAAGTTGCCAGCTGTGATGGTTTGTATTTATAAACATATGACAAACAATTATAACATGGAGTGATCACTGATTCAGACTTTGTAACTATTACAATGATATTTAGATTGGTTTATTTGCAATTTTGAATATTAAGTCAACTTTGTTGACAATACTGATTTTAATGCAATCCATATATAAGAGTGTGCGGTAGACTTACCTCCACGTGGTGCACCCTGGGCAACGTGTTCTCATACGCAAAAAAGTCTTTAAACCGGCAGTCAATTTCTGACTTCTAACTGTAAACCGGCAGTCAATTTCTGACTTCTAACTGCCATGATCCCACTGTATATCTTATTCGATCACTTCCACCATACTTATCCTAACTTGTCTCTGCCTTTGTGTCTGTCTGTCTCTTTAACATCTTTGAATCTCCCTTCTGTCCTCCCTCTCCACTTTTTCTCATTTTGACGTTCCCTCTTCCCACTGGGGAACCCGAAGTCAGCTATAGGGCAAATGATAAGTGTCATAAAGCACGCCATTTGAAATAAATAAATATATATATATTCACTTACAATTAACCTCGGTTTTTAATTTAGCTAGCATAACAGTGGACTTTAACATCTTGAAAAAAGCCATTTCAGTGAATCCATATAAAGCGACTAAATTTTGGGTAGAAGAAAAATGTTAAAAAGTATTTTAGCTTAAACACAGAAGCACGTTTCGTTTACAAATGAGGCTAATTTCATTGGACGTTTCAAACAACATTGAAAACTCAACATCACGATTCTTAATATCTGAAATATATCTTTGTAATTTAGAGCAAGTTTGAGACACAATGAAATAAGATTGAAGGGAACACTTCTAGCTTAGTTGTTGTCATCAGGCAACAGGCTTCCTTATTGATTTGCAACGCATCTAATGAAGTGAATCTATACCTCCGACCACTTTCTACTTTCGTAACTACTAGTTGTTTTCACTTAACTTAAGACCTTTGCTTAATGGTATCTTTTGATTGAATGCGCTTGATATTCCTACGTCATTAATGAGCATACGTGGCAATGAATTAATTTTTATTCTCGTTCTTTCTAAGACTGACAGACGTTCTCGTTTACGGCAGCATCTTCAGTTTACGTTTGAAATTTACTGCTCAACCGTAAAATCCGCCAATCAATTGAAGGCCATCAAACTTTGTTTATTTTCATATTCATTAATTTTAAGCAATTAAATAGATAATAACCTGATTGTAAACCGAACTTAAAAATAAAAGTAATGATTAAAATGAATTCAATACATCTGTTTATGAAAACTGGAGTCTTCCATTATATTTTGCCAGATTTCGAATTGTGATACTCCGTGTATCATATTTTTAATCCACGCACTTATTTTATTGAAACTGCTTGAATTAGTAAGTCGTTCTTTAACCCATTGGGGTCAAATAGATGCTAATTAAAAATCAAGATTATTTTATTTCTTTCTTGAAGTGAGGCAACACGATGGAGTTAATTGCAAATAAAGCCCCTCGTTTACAGGTCTAATAGCTTCAAGGCGATCGTGATTTTGAGATTTCCAAATGTGAGCTTGGATTTGGCAGGTTTAACAGAACATGGCATGTTGACGGTTTATAGGCAATTTATTTCTTCAGCTTAGAACCTAGACGCAAACTACATTTATAATCATTTTGATGTTACCTGTCAACAACTGTCATTGTTCGTGTTATGTTGATCTTGATAGCTATAATTGACCTTTTAGTATAATCTATTGAATAATTTTTGATTCAATATTCATAACTTCCGTCTTTCTATTACCAAGGTTTAGAGATGATCTGAGGTCAAACGAAACATTTCATTTCATGAAGCTCGTTTCGGTTCACTATAACCTATCATCCCCATCGATAATACAAAAGCAAAGTATTTAACCTATGGAAGACATCCCTGAGTTAAGGCTTAGTCCCAAATGAAGAAAAACTGTAAGTATACATTTTGCATTTTAACCCTAAACAGCCTTTAACCTGAAGAATTATTTTAAAGTAAATAGCGTAGAAAATGAGATAAAATTTCCGAAAGTAAAATAGTGAAATTTGTTTAGTCACTTTCGAAAACTTTATGCAAAAAACTGCAGATTGCATTTTAGAGCATCTTACTCAAAAACGATGTTTTTAAAAAAATTGGGAAATTTCTAAATGACGTTTTCTATTTTAAAATTGTTATTTTCCTTACCCACGAGATAAACACTATGAAATGTTACGTAGACTCTTCATTCCTTCACTCACGGAAACCATATCGACATAAGTTTTGTTGGTTTAGTGAACTGTAAACTTGAATCAAGTTTAAATTTAATGAATTAATTCTACATCTCACTAAATTTGGGGCAAAATTTCTTCAAGAAACTATTCCATCACTAACTAGGCTCGATTTGCAAGCCTTTTTTATTCCAAAAACATAAGTTGTGCAAATTTAGTAAATGTCACCGGTTTGCTTTCTTTCTGCAATTTTCAACCACAGTACACGAATCATTCACTTTAGTTTTTTTCAGTTATTTCTGGAGTGCCATGTAAAATGGAAATCTTTATTTTAATCAACTTTTAAGTTTTACTTTAGAAATGAGTGCAAAACAAGAATTTATCGTTATATGTAAAAATAAACATTGTAATATTCACTGGCTTATTGAGATAATTTGGTGTTTTTAGTGTATTCCATTGCCATTATTTTTAATATTAATTTTTGTAGTTCAAAGCATTAATATTTAACGGATCATTCATTAATAAAACATAAATTACGAAGATGCACAACGTAGTCAACTAAATTTATGACGTTTACTTAAAACAAACTTTAGGCAATGTCTAAAAACGCATGTGGGACTTCTCCATTTCCTCCTGTAGGTTACATAGAGTATATGTGGGTTGAGTGTATACTCTCAATCTGTGAAGGTGTTTTGATGCAATCTGTCCGTACGTAGTCTAAACTCAGCAACGGCTTCGATTCTTGGCCAAAGTCTAAACTCAGCAACGGCTTCGATTCTTGGCCATTCGGCTATGTGGTAGAGTGCCACTCCTAAACTCAGCAACGGCTTCGATTCTTGGCCATTCGGCTATGTGGTAGAGTGCCACTCGTCTAAACTCAGCAACGGCTCCGATTCTTGGCCAGTCGGGTATGTCGGAGAGTGCCACTGTCGATCGTTTCTCCCTTGTTCGAGCTTTAAGTTCGTTGTACCTTGAGGTCTGAAACTCTCTCTTGATTAAGGTCCCATTTAAATTTAAATAAAAGTTTAATTTATAATCTTGGTTCACCTTATATTCAATTTTAAATAAATATTTAAAATGGCTTTTTACATATGTTTTCCACTTGACATTTTATGCTTACAACTATTCAATGCCAGAAATATCTGCCTGCTTATTTGTTTAGTGCCCGTTGATGATTTACAATTTCAAATAAATATCGAAATTATTCATTAAACTCAATTTTAAAGCATTTCAAACCTTTTAAAATGTAAAAAGTTACACAAATTTAATGTCTTGCAGCAATGCAAATAAAAGCAAAAGGATTGTCCTAAAGCATTACTGTTGAACCACAAGAGAAATTCAATTCCCATAGAAGGGTAGAAGACTTTGAGAGACTATGATAAACTGAATGAAACTCAATAAACATTGGATGTTGTTTCCAGTTGTACACAAATGAATGCTAGGACTAGAAGATTGATTCAGGGAAATTGAATCTTAAAAGTTGAAAACCTTTAATTGAAAACGCCAGTTTGATATATAAATGAATTAAATCGTTATAAATCATTGTTTTTAGTTTGATTCGAACTCGACCTATTTGCAATTTAATTGGTTTAAATTAATAAATATGAAGATTAACAAAATTTAATGGTCTTTAATTGATTTCAAACAACAACCAAAGATACTGAATACACAAAATGTCCGTCAATCTTAGTGATAAAGAAAATAAAATTATTTCATTACCACGTATGCACAATTATGACGTAGGGAAATGAATTGCATTTATTTGTAAATATAACATCAAGCAACGATCTTAAAAGGGTGAAAATAACTTTTAGTTACAAATATATTTACATTCATTTCAAGTGGTAGACGTTTGGACAATTATCATTATCCCTTTAGTAGAAGGAACATAAAAATGAAAAAGAAGGTCGAGAGGGGGTCAGAATAAACACTAACAGATGTTAAAGAGACAGAAAGTCAGACACAAAGGCGGAAAAGTAGGTAAGATGAGTACTGTGTGAGTTGTCGAATATGACATACAGTCGGGCCAAGGCAGTTTGAAGCCAGATGCCAATTGCCGATGGTTAAACTTTTTGACGTATGAGAATGTGTTACCCAGGGTGCCCCACATGGAGGTAAGTCTCTATCGCGCGCCTTGTAGTTGCGAATATATAAGGTAGCTGAAGGTATATGGGTACTTAAGTAACTACGCTTTTAAATAAATCATTAGACTATTAATAAGATCTGTATCTTGATGACATCAATTAGGATAAAATGGTCTAGGCAATTTTGTTGCGGTGTGACTCAAACTTGGTCAAAATTACAGAGTGGTGTTCCAGATGTTTAAGTCAGTAAAGTAGATGACACTGCGTAGTCTGAAACAGAAAACGAAATTGGCTTCTTTGGCTGCAGTAAAATCTAATTTGGCGATTTTCTTCAGCTCTAACTTCGGCAGAAATATGTGAATCTGATTTAATTGAAACGGTCCAAGTCAGTATTGTCAGCAAGGTTTACTAAATATGGTACAATGTGGGTAATTGAAAGAAAATTCTATTCAGAAAGTATTGAATCAAACATGTCGCTCAATTCGCAATCTAATTTATACAAGTGTTCCTTTTAGTCAAAGATCTAATTAAATTCAAATATATCTTTACACATTTAGGGTAAATCTTTATGTCATTCTTCTAACATAATCAGCATGCATAAAAGGTGGAAGTTTCGTAATTAATTGACTTTACTCTCCTAAAAAGGGCTTTTGCTTTTATTGGATATTTGCGGAAATAAATATCCTTACTGTCCCTTCAATTTTTTTTGAACAACAGGTACTGAGTGAAATCCACGAAGTCCGTCTTCAACTCTGATTCAACTATGGCAAAACTAGTAATATAGCTGTTTCATAGTAAATATTTTTTTATTGACCATGTCTAATATTATTTAATTTGTTTAACAGATTCTGTGTGTTATCCTTCTCGTCGTTCTGATCTCCTTTGTGAATGCTTGTGGAAACAATAGTTAGTTTCGATAAGTCATTTATTTAATGCTCTTTATCGTTTGTTAACTATTTTTCATTAATAAGGGCTTTACCATTAAAATTCAAGCATAATTCTGTGACTGAAGAAATTAATTTCTTAATATCAAATTTGAAACTACAAAATTATACTTTAAATTATGACATACAGTACATTCTTTGAAATTAAAATGGTATAATTGTTTAAAGTGAGCAAAACTACAACAGAAAAGGCCACTACAAATGATCTCCCAATTCCCACTCAGTCCAGCAATGAAGGGGAACAGAAAGAGCCAGAGGAGAATGATGAGAGGGACGAAGGGAAGTCAAAGGAGGAGAAGAGGGGTCATAAAAAATCTCAATAAACACATTTCTCTTTTTTAAGCTAGATTTAATTGAAAAGATATTGAAAATTTGACTAAAAACTTTCATAACAATGTTACGCTTCATAGCTTGTTTGATTTTATATCTGCTAAGAAAGTGCGTGTACCTTCATATATAACCATAATTTCTTTGTAAAAATAAATTATAATCATAATCAAAACAGTTGATATTGTTTGGGTATGTTAGATTTTAAAAAATGGTTTAATTAGAGCCAAATTTGTGCTTTAGAATAAAAGGGGAGTAATTTTCAATAATTATTTTGGTTTTTAAGAAATATTTGCATTGAAATAGGAATATGGTTGCCAATCTGAGGTCTGTTGAAAATACGAGGTCTCCACTAATTCTGTCTTCATACATTTCCTTAGTGCTAGATTTTATTTATATAACACTATCAAATCATGAAACTAATATCAAATATCCAGCGATTTTTGTTCTAATATAAATAATAAAGGTAGAAGATATTTGGATTTTACTAAATTTTAAAATTTGTTAATTATTTTATGTCTTGAGTGCTTTAATATCCACAGGGCCTTGTCATGGCAAACCTCTGCTTACTAAATATGAGTTAAGTTCGTTTAAATTTTAAATTTGGGAACAAAATCAGTTTTGATAGCAATGTTTGAATGATAAGCCACAATGCAATTACTCCATAATTCAGTAAGGTCATTGCATAAAAAATTTTTCAGAAACAATTGAGCAGAAAAATTTGCCCTAAGAGCAAAATAATTTACATCAATGCTTCTCTAAGTCAGGTATTAATTTAAATCATTTTTCTCTCATCACATTGAAGGTATATTTTTTAGCCATTCTCTAAATATCAACATGTTGAAATTGAGGAGGTTTAGCCAATTGAATAACATCACTCTGCGAAATGAGCATTTATTTCCATTGGATATTTGCGGAAATAAATATCCCAACTCCCCTTATCATTTTTTGCTACACAATCAACACTGAGCAAAATTCACGAAGACCGTCATCAACTCAGATTTGACTATGGCAAAACTGGTAATATAGCTGTTTTTAAGCAATTTCTATAAACATATCTTAAATTATTTCATTTGGTCAACAGATTCTGTGTGTTATCCTTCTCGCTGTCCTGATTTCCATTGTGAAGGCTTGTGGAAGCAATAGTTAGTTTTGAAGAGTCATTTATTTACTGCGCTACATTGTTTGCAAACTATTTTTTATTGATGAGATATTTTCTCTTACAATTCAAGCATGATGAAGCTTGATTCTTAATTTTAACTTCGAAAATATATTTTTTTTATTAAAGTCAAGATTCGTATTATTTTTTGCTATAGTGGACAAACCTTCAACTGAAGTGCCTACTACAGAAAGTCTTCCAATCGCTACTCAGGAGAGTGCTAAAGAGGAAACGAATAAGCCTGAAGAGAGTGAAGAGAAAGAGGAAGAGGAAGAGGAGGGGAAGAAGGAGCAAAATGGAGATGGAGAGACGCAAAAAAATCAGAGTTGAGTAAAGCATAGCTCTTAAAAGTTAATCACAATTGAAAAGACATTCAACATTTAATTGAAAATCTTTCATAATAATATTACTCTTCATTGTATGTTTGATTTCATAACTGGAAAGAAATTGTGTGTAACTACATATGTAACAATAATTGTATTATTAACAAATTAATTTCAAACAAAGTTGTTTTTAATATTTGGGTTGACTGATTTAAAATATGACACATTTAATGTCAATTAATATTTTCATAAAAAAGAAATAATGACTTAATTGTTTTAAGATAGAAATATATTTAAATTGAGAAAGGAAAGACAGTTTGAGGCTTATGCGAAATGATAAGAACTCGGGTTCAATCGATGCAGTCCTTATAAATTTTCTTTAAGCTCCTCTATTTAAAAAACAATTCCAATGAATGGAAATTGGAGTTATCAACTATGGCTTGCTTAACCCAGGCAAGTCCCTGCTTCTTAGTGAAGTCTGGATTTTGAGACTGTGTTAATCATCGGGTTGGTGACTGATATTTGCAGAATTACATTTAATTCAGGTCGCTGAAGTTGATTTAATTTAAAAATTCTCTATTTATAAAGCAAATATCCCTAATCTTAAGCATGCGGAAATTTAAGCACTTGACGCAAAACCCTTGTTTCGGGTACAGATATTTATTACTTCGTAAGCCCTCGTCATTTTTTCTTATTTACTAAACGTATTTTGATTGAACCGCTCTTATTGCTTTGTTGATATTTCCTGAAATTGCCGACAAAAACTATACAATTAACACCATAGAGTCGAAACCCTCCAATTTCTAAAATAATTTGAATCGTTCTGGCGTTAAAGCATACTGGTTGACCTACATGTTTGTCATTAATCACATATAATCATCTGGAGTCAAATATCCGCCATGTGCTACTATTTAAATTTGATCTGAACTTCTATTTAACATTCTTCATTTCATAATTTTAACTGAAAAACATCGTTTTGATGCTTCTCAAAATCCTGAATGTGATTGATTATTGTTAACGAATAATAAATAAATGAAACTGTGGTGTCTACGACTTTTGATATGAAATTGACACTCGATATCTTTTAGGATATGCCTTGGTAAGTTACAATCTAAATAATATTACTATGTGAATAGTGTACTGAATAGCATATCATCATCGAAAAAACAAATAACTGAGATATAACTTAAAATTTAAGGTTTAAATAGCAAAATATGATGGCATACAATTGCTAATGGTGAATCATTGCGTGACGAATATTGTAAATATTATAATATTTAAACGAATATTATGTTATTGTTCTTCCAAGGTCAATTTGGCGCCTTCATTTTATCACTGACAATCCTATTTCTGAATTGAGATGGAAGGGAAAATCACGTTTCATTGAAAAGACTAATTAAATTATTATTTTATGCAAATTTGCAACATGTCATTCAAATTTAGGCATTATAATTTGAGTCATTCTATTCGAAAAAACATTAGAGTACTTTGACACTTTGTAAACTTTTATCGAACGCTATTTAATGTCAAAAACATCACGTTACAAGGCAAATGTGACAAAATGCGAAGCATTTCTCTCAATCTACTTCTTGTCTCCAAAATTTGAAGGTTTTCATTTACGCTGGCTAAATTCAGTGGAGTTAGAATAACATTCCAAAGTTCGTTTAAGGCCTTTATACCAATTGAATTTCTTTATAATTGAAACTTAGTGTCTCTTATTTCGAACAGTAGATAATTCCACCATTGGCTTCTGTTTGAGGAAATTTGTTAAAACCAATTAAGTGATTTCAATTTGCACCAGAGGATTCACTTTGAGTTTAATCGGTCTGGATGCCACTTTCGTCAAGATCTTTTTAAAACAAAAATACTTCCAATGTGTCCTTGAATTACGTCATAAAATATGCTACCGTTTTCAAGTTCATTTGAACAATTAGACTAAAAAATTAAAATACTATTTAAAACTCTTTCATTTGAAAATCAAAGAGTCACAGCAGAAAATTAACATGGCCATGGTAGAAACATTCGAAAGCGGATAGCAAGAAAATCATTTAGAAAATTGTTTGAAATAGAACACCACCGCCAACCTGCTGATTTAGCAACGAAACTTCCTATGTTATAAAAATCAACGCGAAATTGAATAACATGGAGTAGTAGGACCATTACAAACTAGATACAACAACTGAAAGGGATTTTATTCTTGGCGATATGTGTGATAGGAAAACGGCAACATGTTTAGCCTTATATGTTCTCACATTGCAAATATGTAAAATTAAAAAAAATCAAAGTAAAAAATGTTTTCAAGCAGGAGACAATACCTTGCTCTGTTTTAAATATTAATATTTACTAAAATTTAAATTTATATTGTAACTTGACTGTTTTACTTATCTAAAATCAGTAACATCAATTGCCGATTTTAAATATTAGCATAACTGTACTAAATTTTTACTGTATCTGCTTACTTCTATAATCGTTACTTTCAATTCGAAAAGAAATGCAGCACGTTTAGTCGACTTTGAAAGTTGTAACGGTAGATTATTCAATGAGAAATAGAATTTTATGAATTTAAATTTCCAGGGAAGGTGATTTATGAAGTAAAACTAAGCTCAAGACGAATTTATTGACTGTCGTTTTGATTAAACTTCCAGGCCTGTCGAATCGTCTTCAACGAAATTTAAATTTGTTCGGCGAATAAGTAAAATGTATACTTATATAAATAAGGAAAGCATGTATTATCTATTCCATTCGATTTAATAGTTAATTAATTTTTTACCGCCTAAAATTTAGTTCATATTTTGATTGACTATCCATTGAAAAATCTTATGTGGTTCCTAATAGCAGATGCACAAAATTCCTGCTAGCAGATCATAATTTATTTTATTTTTGGGACGCGTCAACCTTGTCCTCTATCTATGGGAAATTGATAATCGATTGCTTTCCAACATTGTTAATGAAAATGAGTACAAAATATTTTAGCTTATACAATACGAATACATTATACAATCAGACTTTACAGCAGCTAATTTGTAAGGTGAATGGCTAGGACCAACTCTGTTTCATCATTTTACTACTTACTTATTAAAATTTTGCTGTAATTTGGTCTCACACTTGGACTCCTTCTAATTCAGATATATTTTGAAATTTGATTGATTTTGAGTACGAATCGTCACATTTTGTTTTAACATCTCGCCACATACTATCAAAAGGGTTGCATCGATATCTAATACAAACGGCGATGTCATTTAACAAATTACATATAAAATTAAATGCAAATGACATGACTGAATTCAATTACAAATAATTTTTGGTCAACCTCCAATAAGAGATTTACAAATTTTTGTTCATTGCACTTAATAAATGTGACTTATTGTTAAAGGATACAAATTATTCCATTCCAATAATTTTACCACAGTTATCCAACTTTTAAAAAATATACCATAAGCTGCTTTTTTCACAACAAATGTAAATTTTTATGTTTTTATGAAACCGCAATGAGAAAATTGCTTGCTTAAAAAATTTTAAAACATTTAACGCAAAAACCCAGAGCTTCAATAAATATTCAACTGTTTTACCAAAACGAGAACAAAATGATTTTGAAATTATTCCAACGTTTCAGAGTAGTTTTGATTTATAGTATTGTAATTTTTTAGTTAATGAAAGCCAGCCATAGAAGGTTAATTGGGTTTATTAAATTCAAAATTAAAAAATAAAGCAATTATGAAGTGAGCGATTAAACAAGCTAATGAAATAGACATCTTACAGTGTAGTAGAAATATAATAATAAAAAATATTAAGTAAAAAATGTAATAAATTTAAAAATTTTAAAAATGTTATAAATTAGTAAAATATGCTGGGACGGCTGTTTGGAAAGCATCTGCACTTTCTCACGCAATCAGTCACTGACTCTGTCGAGATTGTTAGTTTTAGCATTGGTATCGTTAAAGTTTCCACTCTAATTACTTTTTTCACAAAATGAAAAATATACCGTTGATCAAATCAAAGTTTACTCTTCTTTTACTGCTCAGAATGAAATAATTAATACTTCATTTTTATCAAAATATCAAAAAACGAGAATGTTTTAATCCATGCGCCGTAGAGGACATATAACTGAAGTAAGTGTATTTTTATTTAAAAATCCAAAATAGATCAGAGTAATTGAATGTGCCTTGCATTTTGGCTAATTATTTATTTGCAAGTTCAACATTTCCTTCATTTTAATTCTTCTCTGAATCAAGACAATTCATGCAACTGTTCATAAATATTAAATTATAAAGGCCTAAAGCTTCATGATTTATTATTTAGTGGAACTAAAATAAAGAACTATTTCTATCAAAGAATTATTCAAGAACATTTTTTCCCTTCGTTAAGGTAACAAATTTATTTATCCGAGATTGATTTATTACTGTCCATATTGAATGGTATAATAAACAAACAATTGATATAAATGCATGGAAACTTGGCTATTAGGATAAAAAGTAACTCTTTTAAAAATTAAATTTTGTATTAAATATTTTGTCCATGATATTCATTAACAATTCTACTTTGGTAAAATAAAGATAAATATAATTTGCAAATAATAGTTGACACATTAATTTTCCGTCAGGATCTGTTTAAATACATCAAAATAGAGAAAGCAGTTAGCCTGAGAAATGATAATTTTTCGTTTTTCATTCTCAAAACTTTTTTAAATTATTTCAAGATAATTATTAATATTTTTAAATGAGCAACGGCATGATTGGTTTGATTTCATAATTATACTTATATCAATTCACAATTCAGACAAAAGGACCTTTTTAATATTTTTTTATTTGTTCGGAATCAAAGCTATCCCTATTGGCATTTGTAATTTTATAATTTGTGACAGGTGTTTTATGAAATTGCTGAAACAGGTCAAATTAAAAAAAAACAATTCAAAACTAATCTATATCCTATATTTTTAATAATTTACTAAAAGATCCAGCAAATGATCAATCATTTTTTTCCTGAGCAATTGCTACTGAGAGATTTAAATTTGTTTTGCTGTTCATCAACTCCGATCTTTTTCTAAATTATTCAATCGGAAGTTACTTTTTTGTAATAGCATACATTATGCGAACATTATGCGGCTGCTACGAAGGACAAATATATTCTAGTTAATAGGTAGTGCTAATTCAAAAATAATCTTAATGCTTTTATAGGTTTAGTTTATAGCTTATGAAAAAAAATATTTGCCAAATTTATATGGGAAATAGAATATATATTTGTACGCTAAATCCATGTTTTTTCTAAAAGAAGATCTTGATGCTTTCATAGAGTCAATCTGTTACCATCAACTTAGTTAATTATAAAGATGAATCAATTTTTTGGATATAAGGATATAAGCTCTTCTCATTCACAAATCTATGTAGCTTTTTAAGATAAAAATAGAGAACTAAACGTGATAGTGATTATTAAAAATCTATCATTATACATTTTGAAATGTTTACCACTTTGTAAGAAATATAATCGATTTCCGAAAAGAAGTATTTATAGTGTTTATCTTTCTTGTGTTAAGGAATATTGTTTTGATTTAAAAATTTGTTTGCAGTGAAATCTGCAGCAAACTGTCGATAGTTGTCAAAATTTTACTTGCAATAATGTATTAATAAGTGTTGGAAAAAACGAAAAATCGCAAATGCAAGGTAAATTATTGAATTTCTAAATTAAAAAATTCCAAAATACTAAAAGAATTTTGAACGAATTGAATTTCCATAATTAAGAAGTATTTAAACTTATATATATTTAAATCGTTATTCTTGTACTATAATTACAATAGCATATATATAATTTTATTTTTTCGCCATTTCAAAAAAGTAATATATTTGTGATCTTAACTCATAATACATCTTCGGATTGAATGCCATCTCAAATAAAATTTTTATTTATTAGCGCATTGGTGAGCGAATTGGTTTGTCGAAACTTAAAATGAAGTTAATCGTAACCAAATTTAAGTGTGCTATTTTCTACGAACTGAAAAGTCGTGTTAACCGATGATAGGTGCATTTAAGAGAAAATTAAATTAAATCTCATCTAACATTTGGTGTGCAACTGCTAGCGTCCTGTAATCGTGATATCTTCATAATGAAGAAGCAAATGTTCGAAATCCGTTTTAATGCTTGAATCAAAGTTTAAAATCATGACTTTGAGTAGTGAATCATTAATAATGTTACGAGATAAGATTAGCACAGTGGTTGGACTATAGATTCCTGTGAGCGAAATGGTTTGAATTGAAAAAAAAACAATATTTACGTTTCTACCTTTTGAAAGATGAGTTTTGGTAATCAAACATCCGAAATCACTTGGGTTTGCTCATTAAGTTAGATAACAAGATTGATATGCCATAAAAGTGAAAGTTCACATATTTTGCAAGCCAAATGAGCTAGGAAATATTTGTGTAAAAGCTATCATCTGCCACATTGGATTTTTCGACCGATGCAAATAGTTCATTCTTATAAATTCAAATGGAATTTCAGACAAAAGTCGATCAAATGATGCGTTTTTCTTCCCAAATCTGTGTAATGATGAACCCACCTCCCATCAGTCTCTTAGCATTTTCTGTGTGAATAAGCTATGCGAATATTACGTTCTGAAATGCTAATAGTGGCAGCTATATTCAGAAATGACTTTTTTCAATATTTAACAACGCATGTCGTGAAAATTGAATATAATTTCTTTTCAAAGTGATGTCTCACGAATATTTATATATTTATCATTTTTGTTCAAAGTGAATAATTTAAATAAAGAAATTTTAATTTTTTTGTTATTCTCAAACTTTCCATTAAATGAAGTTTACCATCTGCTTGAAGTAGTTATGAGCTTTATTGGGATCCATGAGTTAGCTGAGTTCAGTTCATAATCAGATTCCTAGAGGTTAAAATGTTTCAAGAAGCAATAACTTGAATAGTGCAAACATTTGAAGAACAGGAAGTGTTACCTTAAATGCATTTTGATATAAAAGAGATACATAAGAATTTTAATGACAAAATTTGCTTTTTCACTCTTTTAACAAATAACTCAAATGAGAGTTATTAGAGTAAGGATAAAAGGAACCTCGACTAGCAGTATAAATTTCATATGCACATTAATGATAAATATCGTAATATCAAAAGAAAATCTTGCCTAAAGTTGACCTAATAAATTAAAATGTAATAAGATTTATGAACTATATTGAAAGGTGTTCGATATCAAGGATTTGGGTCCCAAGACAAAACATATATTTAAATTTATGTAAAAATTTAACTCATTTTATGCTACAAGGCTCCTGCCAATAAAAGAAGATAAGCTAAGTACGTATTGATGCTATTGTTAAGGAGATTGTATATTTTTTCCATGAAAAAATGGTTACGTCTATTGACGAGCGTATGATCCAAAGGTTAAAAGAATTCCCTGTAAGTTAAATTTTGAATGCTTTTCATCTTTAATGATATCTCTATATATAATCCAGTAAACACAACAGTGCAATGAAACATCTTGAAACATGCTGGCATTCCGGATTTACATATTTCAGACGAGTTTTCAGTAGAAAATATCACTGAGAAGAAATTTAATCCTAGACACACGAGCAAGTTTTGAATACAGTTGCATCAATTGTCATTAGTTGTTACTGACAACACTGTATATTCCTCTTCAAGATTCTGAATACTTGAGATATCACTTTGCAATTTAGAGCAAGCTTGAACCACAATTAAACAGGTTTTGTGTGACTATTTCAATCTTATTTGTTGTCTTCAAATAATAGGCTATATCACAGCCCTCCTTATTGATTTTAAAGGCACAATTGCTATCGATATTCGTAGATATAAGTTGTTTTAACTCTTTTAAGTTTTATGATTAATGTTACCTTTTCGACTGAATGTACTTGATATTCCATCATCATTAATTAATATACGTTGCAATGAATTAATTTTATCAAATTTATCTCAAGATTGACAGGCCTTTTAGGGTATAGCAACATCTTTGGTTTACGCTTGAAATTAAATATAAATCGTCGAATCCGCCAATTGATTGAAGGCCATTAAATGTTGTCTATTATCATATTCGTTAATTTATAGCAATTAAATAGCAATTATGTCGAAATCAAATCAAAGTGAAAAATATAGTTAATGATTTAAGGAAATTTAATGCATCTGTTTATCAGTCTGGAGTCTCCCATTGAAATCTACCAGATTTCAAAAACGATTTTCCTTGAATTATCTTTTTAAATCCAAACACTAATTTTTAATGTATCTGCTGAAATCAGTGAGTTTCACCTCCACGAGGTAGACGACCATGAGAGAACTATGAATAGCTGAAAGAGTATCAATAAGCATTGGATGAACTCGCAAGTAGGGTAAGGATTAGGACAATGATTAAAAAAATGTTTCTTTAAATTTAATAAATTTTAATCAGAAACCTTAGTTTGATAGTTTGATGTGTTGAAGCCCTATAATTCATTGGTTTTTTGTAGGTTGTTTTACTTTCAACTTATTTACTGTTTAATTGATTTAACTTAATGTATACGATAATAGACAGCATTTAATGGTTTTCAATTGATTGGCGGATTTTGTGATTATTAGTTAATTTCAAGCGTAAATTAAAGATGCTGCTATGCATGAAATGGTCTGTAAGTTTAGGCGATGTATATAATAAAATTAATACATTGCTACGAATATTTAATAATGACGTAGTGATATCAAGTACATTCTATCGAAAAGATAACAATTAAAGACAGCTTGCAAATTGAATATTGAAAGTAGCTGGGGTATATGTGCACTCAAGTAATTGTGTTTACAAATGAATCAATAGATTATTCATGGAATTTGTTGCTTGATGATAGCAATTAAGATGAAAAAGGTCATTCTAATCTTGTTTCAGGATAGCTTAAAATTGCATTTAATTACAGAGTAATGATATTAACATTTAATATATTATAGTAAAGGACAATTTGTAGATCAAATTTATTGTAAATCTCCAAGGTAGTACCATCGCACTGCTGTTTTTTGATTTAAGTGACGATATCCACATCAATTTTATGCTCTGATTTACAATTTGTATAGATCTAGAAATTCGCCTTTATTTTAATTTAAACTGTTGAAGGAATAAATTAAGAGTTTAAGTTGTTATAACTCATAAAAAAACAATTTTGCTAAATATGATACAATGGGAATAACCCGTGATTCAGTAGTTATTGGAAATAAATTTTACATAAGTTTTTGAACCAAACATGTCGCTGAATTATAAAAATAATTTGCATTAGTGTTGCGTCAAGTCAAATTTCAATTCAATTCAACTTTCTTTTATCAAATTTAATTCAAAAATTTCAAGTCATTTTCCTAATAAAACAACTTATAGATATGGTAGAAGATAAGCCGATGGAATGACATTACAATGTGTCATGTGCTTTTACTTTTATTGGATGCTTGCGGAAATAAATATCTCAACTGTCCCCTTCACTTAATTTAAACAACAATCGCTGAGCCAAATCCGCGATATCTGTCTACAACTCTGATTTTTCCATGGCTAAACTAGTAATATTACAATCTGTCATGCATTTTTTATTGACCAAATCTAAGATTATTTCTTTTGTCGTTCGTTATCTTTTCTGTTGTTCTGATCTCCATTGTGAAGGCTTGTGGCAACAATAGTTAGTCTTATTGAGTTGGTTATTAAAGGCGATAACTTATTTTTAGCTATTTTTCATTAATATTAATTTTCCGTTACATTTTAAGCATGCTTTTGGGTTGGAGAAATTTTTTATTTAATTCCAACCTTGAAACCAAAAATATATACATTTAAATTATGAAA
Source organism: Rodentolepis nana (assembly GCA_900617975.1). Taxonomy (NCBI): domain Eukaryota; kingdom Metazoa; phylum Platyhelminthes; class Cestoda; order Cyclophyllidea; family Hymenolepididae; genus Rodentolepis; species Rodentolepis nana. Next base: position 27,231 of record UZAE01012107.1, read on the forward strand.
TGCATTTCATGCTTTGAAAGTAATATGGTATGGCGAGTTGTTCCTCCACGAGGTAGACGACCATGAGAGAACTATGAAAACTGAATGAGTATCAATAAGCATTGGATGCACTCGCAAGTAGGACAAGGGTTAAGACAATGATTCAAATAAATGCTTCTTAAAATTTAATAAATTTTAATCAAAACTTAGTTTGATAGTTTGATATGTTGAAGCCCTATAATTCATTGGTTTTTCGGAGTTTGTTTTACTTTCAACTTATTTACCGCTTAATTGATTTAACTTAATGAATATGATAATAGACAGCATTTAATGGTCTTCAATTAGTTGGCGGATTTTGCGATTTTGCAGTTAATTTCAAGAGTAAATTAAAGATGCTGCAATGCCTGAAATGGTCTATCAATTTAAGCGATGTATATAATAAAATTAATACATTGCTACGAATATTTAATAATGAAGTAGTGATATCAAGTGCATTGTGGGTTGAAGAAATTTTTTTACTTAATTTCAACCTTGAAACCAAAAACAAATGCATTTAATTATGAAATGCATTTTATTCTTTGAAAATAATATGGTATAATTGCTTAAAGTGAACAAACCTGCAACTGAAGCGCCTGCCACAGAAAATCTTGCAGTTCCGACATAGGCCAGCTCTGATGGGGAAGGGAAGAAACCTGATTCGAGTGACGAGAAGGAAACTGAGCAAAGTGATGGGAAGGGCAATGAGAAATCAAAAGAGAAGGGAGGGACGAACGGAGATGATAAAAGTAAACAAAAAAAACTAGTAAACATATAACTCTGTAAAGTTAAATCCAATTAAAAAAATATTGAACATTTAACTGAAATCTTTTTCCAAAATGTTTTGTTTCATTGCAGATTGATTTTTTGACTGAAAAGAAATAGTGTTTATTTAATTTTTTTATCATTATTATTAATAGTTTAAAAAAAATTTCAAACAAAATTGCTTTAATTTTTTTGGGTAGTTTGTTTAAGAATCAGCTGATTTTAGAGTCAAATTTATTTTCTGGATGCAATAGAAAGAAGTTCTAAATGCTTACTTATAAATGCAAATTTTTGAAAAATAGAAAATCAAATGGAAATCTTTTAGAACATTATGAAGACATGGTCTTTATTGATCATGTTCACATAAATTTGTTCAAAGCTCGACAATTTAATAAAAAATCCAATGCTTAGAGGTGACATAGCAAACCAAATTATTTGTGATTTAAGGTAAATACTAAAAGAAGAAAATAAGTTACTTTAATGTTTATTTTACAATATATTATTTGAAAAAGGTCCTGAGAACTTTAAAACTAGTAGAGTTAATGAGGAAGGCAATTTTATCTTGTATAACTCAGATAACTCCCTTTTTACTGGTAAAGTCTAAAGGATACAAGCGTGTTATTCATCAGGTTAGTGACTGATAATTGCAGAATTACATTTAATTCAAAATACAGAAGTTGGTTTAATCATAAAATTATTTATTTAGAAAACTAGTCAGCAGCAAAATGAAATCCAATTTAGCTATTTTCTTTGGCTCAAAGGTCGACTGCATTATGTGGATTCGATTTATTAAAAAGTTGTTTTTTTATTGAATTAAGTGCACTAAGCCATTGGTAATAATTTTATACTCTGACAATAGTGATATTTCAATGCATATAGGTTTAAAAATTTGGCTTTGTCTGATAAAAATAGTTGTAGGCATATATTAAGAGCTTGCAATGCTATAAATTTTAAATATGGGAAAAAAATCAGTATTGACAGCAGCTTTTGCTTAATATGCCACAATTCAGAAATGCCGTAGGATAAAAACTGTGTTCAAAAAGTATTGAACCGACCAGGTAGCTTAAATACTTAAATACTGCGTTTAGTCAAATATTAATTCGTTTTAAATATCTCTTTTCATATTTAAGGCAAATTTTCAAGTCATTATTTTAATATTATCAACATGTTAAAATGGTAGAAGATTAGCCATTTGATTGACATTACTTTGTGCCATGTGATGTTATTTTTATTGAATATATGCGGAAATAAATAGCTCATCTTTCTATTTAAATTTTTTGAGCAACAGTCTCTGAGTGAAATCTACAAAATTCGTCTTTAACTCTGATTCGACTATGGCTAAACTAGTTGTATAGCTGTTTCTAAGCAAATGTTTTTACTGGCCATGTCTAATATTATTTCCTTTTTCTTAACAGATTCCGTGTGCTATATTTCTCGTTGTTTTGATTTCCATTATGAAGGCTTGTGGCAATAATAGTTGGTTTCGATGAGTCGTTTATTTAATGCTCTATTTTATTTTAAACAGTGCTTAATTGATTAGTAATATTCCTTTACAATTCAAGTATAATTTTGTGTTTGAAGAAAACAGTCTATCAATTTCAACTTTTAAACTCTAAATTGTTTTATATTAAAATCATAAACAGTTTATTCCTTGAAAGTAAGATAACATAATAAATTAAAGTGAACTAAACTACGACTGAAGAACCTACTACAGATAGTCTCCCACTTTCCAATGAAGCCAGCTCCGAAGAGGAATCGAATCGATAAAGAAAATTTAAAAGATGAAAAGGGGAGGAGGGAATAGGCGAAAAAAATGGAGACAGATAGTCTCCCACTGCTTAAAAAACACCAGTAATTAGTAATTGAACATAAAACGTTTGCCTGAAAATACTTCATAATAATGCTTCGTCTTATTGCATGTTTGATTTTATTACTGAAAAAATTGTGGGTATCGACATATTTAACCATTATTTCTTTTATTGAAAAACATATAAATTTCAAATGAAACCAATATTATTGTTGGGTGGTTTGACTTAAAATGATGAATGTGAAGATAGTTTATTATAACGATGAAAAAATGGCGCAATTGCTTTATAAGCAATGAAATGGCTTGAAATTCGTAAGTGAAAGACAGTTTGAGTCTTAAAAATTGCTTAATGCTCGATATTATTATAAAACAATAGAACTTTTACCAAAAATAAAGCGATTACTGTTCTAATGTAAAAAAATAATAGAAAAAATATTTAAATTTAACCTGCTTTTAAAAATATATTATTTAACATAAGTATTGAGAACTTTCAGATCAATAGATTTTATTGAAGAAGCTACGTTAACTTGCTTAAACCAGGGAATTTTCTGCTTACTTGTTAATTCTGCACTTTGCGACCCTTCTAATCATCGGGTTTGTGACTGATATTTGAAGATTTAAATTTTAATATAGATAAAAGAATTTGATTTAATTATAAAATATTTAAAAATATTTTTTTTTCAGTGCTAGGCAAACAGAAAGGCTCAAATATTATCTTTTCTCAAATTATAAGCACATGACGCACAGATATTCCTTTTATCACAAACCCTTGCCATTTCCCTTCCTTTAGTAAATAGCCTTTTTATCGCACTATTTAAATCCTGATAAAAATTGAAAATTAAAAAAGTACTGAACAATAGTACAAAAACTCTCAAGTGTCTTAGTCGTTCAATAATTAATATCATCCGAAATGATCTGGCGTTAAACCTTTCTAGTTTCACTAGCTGCTGATCATTCACAAAATGTTTTTCTGATGTCAAATATCCGTCACATGCCACTCATATATTTGATCTGAACTTCTTATTAATATTTCCCATTATTGCATTTTATCTACCAAAGATTTATCTAATTTTAAAACTTTTATAGGCAATACGATGAAAATACCATCTAGTTACTTATCAAAATCCTGATATGGATGGACTATTGTCAACAAATAATAAACAATTACTTTTGAAGTCACAAATGAAAAGCACTCTGTCAGAATACAAAAAATTTATCTAAATTTATTTTTCCATTGAGTTTATTTTCAGATGCTCAATAAGTCGCAATTTCAGCAAAATTAATATTTTTGTCGCATATATTTGATTGCCGTTTTTTTTATTTTAAATACAATATATTAAAATACATATATATATATACATGTATTTCAATTATCCAGTAATTATTTACAATAAGACACCACCACAAACCTACTGATTTGATAATGGAACTACCCATGATAGATGTCATCTTTACAAAATCCAGTACACAGTGTGCAACAAGATTGTCTTTCCACTGACGCTGTGTTGGCGGTTTAACTTTTGTAGTCATAAGAATCAACAAGAAATATGATACAACAAAAACGAACATTGAGCAAATGGCACATTCCAAACTAGATAAAACAACTGAAAATGATTTTTCTTGGCAAAATTTGTTGGAGGAATGGGATGCCAGATAGAGAAGAAACGAAAAAATGACTTCACGATTTTTGGTTATTTTGTGCGATAGACTTACCTCCACGCGGGGCACCCTGGGCAAAGTATATGCATGCGGCAAATAAGTCCATTAATCGGCAGTTGAGTTCTCACTTCAAACTACCATCTTACTCTATGGCATATTTGACTGCTTCCATTGAACTCACATTCGTCTTTGAAACAATCTTCTGCCACCCTTCCCTTATGTGAAGCCTGCCATTTGATATAAATGAATGAATCTTCTTTTTACATAGCAAATTGGCAAAATTGAAAAATCTAGGTATTACAAAAGTGTTTTTACTAAAAATATTTTTTAAATTTCAAATTGTAATTGTAATTTATCTATTTTACTTATCTAGAATCAGTAATATTAAGATGTGATTTTGAAATATTAGCTCATCTGTATTATTTAAATACATTATCTACTAGCTTCCTTTATCCCCATTTCCAAATCGGAAGGCCTCAAACGTAAAGATGACAACACGTTTGATCCCGCTGGATTGTTTATTCAGTGGCTTATTTGATAATTCCTAGAATTTTATTAATTTGATTTACAGGACTTTACATAATTATAAAAGTGTAAAAAATGACTATTATGAATTTCAATTTAACTTTGAGGTTTATTTAGTCAGCGATTTTTACATCAACACTTAATTTTGCCATGTAAATACACAAAATGTACACTAAAATAAGTGAAGCATGTATAATTCTTTCTATTAGATATGATTTTTATACAAATATCTTGAAACACAAAATTGGGTTTACCTTTTGTTTGACTATATTTTGAAAAATCTCTAATAAGGGCTGCACAAAATTTTCGCTAGCAGCATAAAATGTGTTGTATTATAAAGTTTTGCTTTCAACATCACTTAACAATACATATAAATCTTCAGTCAGACTTAAACGCATCTAATTTTTAAGATAAATGGTTAGGGCTAACTCACTTTCATTATATTTTTTCCGTTACCTTGGTAACGAATTCAATTAAATTTGGTCTTCTTTTAAGTTTCATTTTTATTCCATTTTATTTTGAAATGAGATTAATTTTGTAAGCAAACCATCTCATTTAGCTCTATAATATTGCAGCATACTTGAATATAAATTTGATTGCTCGTTAACTTCACTTCGGATAATTATATAGTAAGATTAAAAGTAATTATAAACGCTCCACTCGATCGCCAATAGGAGATTTTTAAAAACATATTACTCCATATATTAAAAGTATCAAACTGATGAAGAAAACCCATCATGATATTTCCCACTACTTATATAAATGGTTTCTGAAATTTCTCCTCTAACAGATGAACATTGAGGCAGGCAATACTAAATCTTTAATAAATAAAGTTAATTTGCGTAATAATTTAAATAGAAATGACTGTCCTGAAATGACATGCTTTGAAAATAATATGATTTTGAATTACAATTGTTTCGAAGTAAATTATATTTTAATATGCATAAAAACTTAATACAGAAACGTAATAAATTTGATATATTTATTTTTAAAATCTTATTATACCTCTTGGAATTCGAAATTCCATTTTGCTATTGTACTTTCTAAAATTCAGTAATGCTAGAGTTGATCTATCTGAAGATATTTTCAAATACAGACAACTAAGCAAAGACTTTAAATTTGAAAGGATAAATTGCAACACGTTCAACTATTGCTTATTATTGGAGAATAACCATTTGCCTGGAAAGTTAGTTTAAGAGTTAGAGAAAAATATCGAGTCATGTAATTACGTTTTTGTCATGATCTTACCAATTACAATTTCAAGACCTAAAAACCACATTTTGGTAAACTCGCAACTGTTACCCCAATCGGCTAAGATACTAAATACTCTGGACCTGGGCATAGTTATAAGTAAAGCATATTTGGTGGGACCAAAAATGTGACAAAGTTTTGCTAGGTAAAGTGCCTTAATCTTTTGTTATAAAACTAATGTGAAGGAAAATCATTGCATTCATTCGACATTTTCGTTAATTTTGGTCACAGTTTGAGAGTCTATTTTGTAATTTAAAGTGACTGGAACAAATTTTTATACTTTTTTAGATTTAATGATACCTTAAAATGGCTTTAGGCAGTTTAAAAAGATATTAATACGGAATATAGTCTTTTTAATTTTGCTTCATAGCTTTTCGCATTATTAAATTTACAGTTATTTGTACTTTCATAATTTGTAAAAATAAATATTGTAAAAAGACTTTTCTGCATTTTCTTGAAGGAAAATTAGTTTTTCGATATAAAATGATTTCTCTGTAAAACGTTAAAATTTTATTCTGTCCGCCATATAGAAATGACTGAAGATGGACCAAGATATTTCAAAACCTTTGCCATGTTTCAAATGAAGTGTTAATAAAAGATACTCTCTAGGATTTGGGTGTGACGAATATGTGGATGTAAAAAGATGTGTTGCTGAAAATTTTTATTCATTCATATTTGGTGAGTTATTCATTTATTTGAGCACCAAACATAATATGTAGCTATTCCTAGTAATTATTTTCCACTGTTGTAGCCTTTTAGTTGGAAAGAAGCCCTCAAACGATTATTTTATAAATACAAGGTTAAATAATCTATTTAATATATGAGCATATTATTTTCGAACTGGCATTGTTAACTTTATATAAATTTTGAAAAAATTTCATTTTTTTTCTTAATTATAATGGCTATGGTAAAATCATTTTGTTGGTTATAACTTTTTTTCAATCTCTGAAATTAATCAAAATGATGTTATCATAAAAAAAGTCGATACAATATTTGCTATCTATTTGATTTCAATTTGGTGTTAAACATCTCCGAATATTGCAACGGACCTTATTGCTTTCTCACATTACAAATATTCCAGAGGCTAGAAATCTACTTCGTGCCAATTTCACTATTTTTGGAGTTCAAGTAGTCGAATGGTTAGATAATGATGAATGCAGATATCTATTCAATTTTTCCTCCGCGTATACTAATTGTTTAATAAGACTACAATTAATTCCTTCAGACCGTGCTTTATTTACTCTTAGTTTTTTTTATTTTTCCAGGTGAAAAATTCGAATGTATCCAACGATTGTGTGGAATTTTACGCAAAAGTCGGTTCACTGATGTGTCTTCCTTCCCGAATTAGTGTAAATACGAACACGTCTTTCATCAGTCTCTTACCAATTTCCGTGTGAGTAAGCTGTGCAAATATTACGTCGAACAAATTGAAAAACCGAACATTGTCTTAATGTTAAAATTTAATAACAAATAAATAATAATAATGTTTAGGCAAAAAAATATGATTCAATTAATAAGCTTCAGTTGATTATATTATTTTAAAATTGTGGTGTGCGATAGACTTACCTCCACGTGGTGCACCCTGGGCAACGTATACTCATACGGCAAAAAAGTCTATTAACTGGCAGTTGACTTTTGACTTCAAACTACCCTCACCCCATTGTATGTCATATTCGACTACTTCCAGATTACTCACCTCACCTTTTTCCACTTTTGTGTCTGTCTCTTTTACATTTTTGAAACTCTCTTCTGTCCCCCCCTTCCTCTTGACTTATTTCACTTTGATGTTCCTCCTCCTCTGTGAGGCCTGAAGTCAACTAAGGGGCCAATGATAACTTTCACAACGCCTGCTATTTGATATAAATAATAAATATTATTTTGAAAGGTTAATCTTTAGTTAGATTCAAATATATTTACTTACTATTTTAATTTATGATTTATCAATTATAAATGCACATTATTCTTTTTGTCTTGTTTCAATATCTTCCTACCCTGCGTCGATATTACAACAATAACAACACGGACATTCACTTATCTCCAAATTAGGGATTAGCTGAAAGAGTGGAAATGGTATGCCACTAAGTAAGTATGAAAATTCGTCCTGTAAAAGTTTATGTAATTTCTGATTAGCATAGAGATAACGAGTATGTTGTAATTAGAGATTTATAAAGTGAAATGATACCATGGCTAAACCGGCCAATCGCCTGTGCCCTCATGAAGTCTGGAGAATGCGAAATTGGTACTGATCGCTTCGATGATTGCCTGTGGTAGATATTGCGTTGACCATCCAACCAACCAATAATATATACCGGTACATAGTCTGTGTTGCCAACTCTATCTCTAAATAAACTAATTCCAGATTTTAATAATTTTTTTAATCCGTTTATGAGAAGAACCTACCGAAAATCTCATTGTGTATTGATAATGAAATTAGTATCTGATGGAGTAATTTATCAACAATATATGTGGGTTTTTAAAGGTAAGAGAGAAGTTTCTTGCAGGAGTTTGATGAAGTAATAATACACCAAGTTTGTTGTTTACAATGTTTAGACAAAGGGCAATGCAGCGTTACTTCTTCTTCAGTTTCATTTAAGTTAAATGACTCACAATAACTTTAGATTTCATTTCAACAATGTTAGTTCCAGTAAAACAATATGCATTGTTTTTTTTCAATATGCAAGAGAGCATACCGGAGATGGATTAAAGTAAAAATTTATAAATACATTAATGAAGTGCAGACAAATGCTGCATCCAATCAATTAGACAGATGCTATTTATTATCTAAAATCCTAAATCTAAAATTTTAAAAGGTATTCATTTTCATATCCACTTGTGGTCTACTTTGGCAATTAATTATTTATTAGACTAATTATGACAAAGATCTCTTTTGATTTGGGTAGGTACTAGGGGTAAGGAAGAAAATAATTAAATTAATAAAAGACAAGCCATCATTTAAATCAAGACAAATCATCTGCAATTTCGTACTTTTGTTTATCAAAACTAAACTTAAAATTTGCTTGTGAGAACGATAAAGTCAATTGTAGAATGGCAAGATAATTTGGAAAAGGCCAACCTAGTAATGATAGTAAATTCATAAGTGAAGTGAAATTATATTGGGGGTGGCAAGTAATTGGATATAAGACAACCTAAGGGAATATGTATTTTTTTCTAAACACTCCTTGAATAGTTTCACGGAAATTTAGAAAGCTTTTCTCAAGCAATAAAATTATAGATTATGTACAAACATTTATGACGAATAAGCGTCCATACAACAGTGCTTATTGGAAGCACTATTTGAGGATACCAATTAAGGAGCTAGTGAATATAACTCAAGCGGTGTAGATTAATTATATTACCAAAAATCAAAAGGTCTGATTAATAATATTTAAACACAAATATTTTCACAATCTTCATGAAATATTGTAGGTTACAATGGTATATTTAAAATTTGTATTTGGAAAATCCCATTAAGCGTTAATTAAGTCATTTTCTTATACTAATTTCAAGTCCTTTGTCGGTCCAAAAACATAAGTTGTGATGATTTAGGAAATATTGCCGATTAAAGAGTCAGCATAGCACAATTAATTTTCATTTTTTAATTTGTGACCGTACGCGTACCATTGGCTTTAGTTGTATTTCAGTTTACTCTGTTATGCCATGCTAGTTTGATATCACTAATTAAACCGGATTAAGTTTTTATTCTTGAACAAATTAGACTTTTAATATAAATTATTTCACATCAATTAATTTCAATAAAAATTTTTATTCCAAAGCAACAATATGGATCAAGTCATTCATTCATAAAATATTAATTATGATGGTGCACAAAGTAGTAGCCATCTTAATTTATGGTATCTAAAAAAACAGATTTATAGGTACTCCAATCCCAATATCAATAAAACCCCAAGTTAATGTTTGAGCAAATTGTTCATTTAAGTTTAAAAAATTAATTAATCGTTTTCCATCTTATACTTAAATTTGATTATTTATTTAATATTACTATTTAAATATGTGATCGCAATTGGGATTTTAAGAATTAAAACTACTCAATGTTAGAAATATCTGCCTGCCTGTAAAGTGCCCTAAAATGAAGTTCGAATTCACATAAATAACTATTTTTGTTATTAAATTCAATTATAATGCTTTTCAAAAACCCTTTTTAAAATTCAAAAACTCTCGTCTTTTTGAAATGCAAGGACAAATCAAAAGGTGTTTTGAAATTGCATTTTCATGGGCATGTGGATGTTTTGATAGAAATAAAATTTATTTTTTAAATTTAGGAAATTTTGAAGAGAGACTCCTGCTTAATATAAAGATGCATTAAACCCCCATATATCATTAGTTTTTGCGAGTTTGAATGTCATTAGTCTGAATTATCTTTAATTTATTTTGTCATTGACTTCTCTGAATAAGCAATTATTAAAATAAACAATTTAATAGCCTTCAATTAGTTTGTAGATTATGCAATTGTGTAGACGATTTCAAACGTAAATCATGGATACTACAATACACAAATGGTAAAAAATAGCCTATTGCTACGTATGTTAAATGATAACGTAGGTCTTTAAGTGTATACTACCAAAACTCTAACATTAAGCAGATGTGTTAATAAAGGTGAATACGGCTTGAAGTATATAGAAAGTAGTTAAAACACATAGTTGCTAAAATACTTATGTTTCCGAATGATCAGTAATAGAATCTGTTGTTTGGCGACAGCAACCTTATTGCATTGTTGATTGCACTTGCTCTAAATTAAGTAGGGTGTTAAAGTGCGTTCAATCAAAATATTAAAAAACGGTGAATACGGCTTGCTGAAGCGATTCTTAAAGCTAAAAAAATAGAAAGTACTTTTGCTTGCGTATGAATATGTAGATAAATAATAAAATCTCTTGCTTGATGAGAGCAATTAAGATAGAAATATTCTTGTCAATCTTGTTTCATTGTGGGTCCAAATTGCTCAAAATTGCGCAATAATGTTTCAGACGATTAGGTTATTATAGTAGATGACCGTGTTTAGTCAGAAATGATATTTATTTCCGTGGATTAAGCAGAATTCAAATATCGATTTTCTTCTACTCGACATTTGGCTGAAACATGTTAATTCAATCTTATTGGAAAGTGTTAAAGAGTTGCGGTTGCACTGCTTTTTTGCTGTATTAAGTGTCGTTATCCATTGGTAGTAATTTAAACTCTGATTATAGCGATAGTTCAACGCATAGTGAGTTTTCAATTCGGCTTTGTTTTAAACCAAATTGTTGTAGGAATAAATTAAGAGTTTAGGATGCTATGAATTGTAAATTTAGGAACAAAAATCAGTAATGACAGAAATGCTTACTAAATATGCCACATTGTGAATACGTTACAATTCAGTAATGTCACTGAATGTGAATTTAGTACAGAAAGTATTGGAACAATCAGGTAGTTCAAGTACCAAAATAATTTGCATAATTTATTTTAACTGTCTTGCTTCATATTTATGATAAATTTTGAAGTCATTCTCTTAATGATAACAACATGTGTAAATGATAGAATATTAGCCAATTAATTGACATGACTGCACCATGAGCTTTAACTTTCATTGGTTATTTTTCAAAATAAGTAACTTAAATTTCCGCTTCACTTTTGCTGAACAACCTACATTGAGTTATATCCACGAAGTCCGTCTTCAACTCTTATTTGACTATGGCAAAACTAGTAATTTAACTGCTTCGCATGAAATATTTTTATTAAACAAATCTAATTTTACTTTGTTTGCTCATCAGATTTCGTGTGCTTTCTTTCTCGTTGTTCTGATCTCGGTGGTGAAGACTTGTGGCAACAATAGTTAGTTTCGTTGAGTTATTTATTTATTGCGCTGCATTATTTGTTGACTATTTTTATTGATAAGTAATTTTCTCTTAAAATTCATGTTACATATTGTGCTATAAAACTTTATTTCTTATTTACCTAATACCCTTTCAAATTTTCATATTTAAATGAAGAAAAGCGTTTCATTTTCGGAATATTATATTTTATAATTGTTTAAAGGAAACAGAGATACAACTGAAGAGCCTACTACAGATGATCTCAAAATTTCGACTGAAGAAAGCAAGAATAAGCCGGAGGAGAATGACGAGAATGATGTAAATCAGAACGGATGTAGAGGGCCGCGTAAAAAACAACAGTAAACACATAGCGTTTTAAAATCAACTTCAATTAAAAAAATAGCAGACCTTTGTCTGATTTCTTTCAAAATAATATCACGCTTCATTACATAAATAAAATTTGATTTCAAAAAATGTAGTCGCTATTCCAATTTAAACCCTAGGATACACTTTTATCTTATTTAATCTGGATACCACTACCTTTAACATTCAACGTGTCAAAAAATATTTATTGTGTTCTTGAATTTTGTCGTTAAAATATGTTGCTGTTTTCAATTTTTTTGCAATTTGATTAACGCATCAAAAATACAACATTCAAATACTTTAGTGTGATTATCAAAGAGTCACGACGAATGAATATAAATTAAAAATTATTTGAAACAGGTCACCACCACAAACCTTTTGATTTATCAATGGTACTTTCTACAGTATACTATAAGATTGAAAAAAATCTTTAATATATAAATTTACTGTCACAGTGCATACTGCCAATTCTTTGCAGTTTTACGAATTAAAAGATGACTTTGTGCAGTACGACCGGTGCTATCTAAATACAACATTTGAAATGAATTTTTTCTTGGCAACATTTTGGGAAGAAATGGATGTCTGTTAGTAAAAAAATGGTAATAATGGTAAAGAAGAAAACTCTTCTTGTGACGAAATAAAATCGAAAAATTGGTAACTGTGAGATATTCGCTCGATAAATTCTTACAATGCCAAGAAGAATTAAGTTGACAATGGATGTGATAAGACAAAAGAAATAAACGGTGGTCTGCAAACTGCGTTATAATCTGAAGAAAGAAATAAACGCGTGTAAGCAGAAAACTGTTTGGTACCATGTGATCTGTATGAGTTTAATGCCATCCCCTTCTTTGCGTTATTAGTTTGTTTTTTTGAAGAATAGTGGGTATATTTTGATTGCTTAATTAAAATTTGTAAATTAGCCGTCATTTAAATTCTTATTTCAGTCAATCATTTGTATAATTATCCAAAACTTAAATCATATACAACATGCCTTATCAATAGCCATTTGAACTTTCACGAAAACCGAAAAGTCACAATTTTGCCTTTCGGTTTTCCATGGACATAAAAAATTACTTATTGGTCAAGTCCCTAAATATCAAAGCTTGTTCATTCATTCCCATATAGAGCACTCAATTCTGGCCGATGAATAAATATGTACTTTGGTATTATTATTATCATTATTAAATTTAATATTCCTTGGGATTTGTGGCTGGGTTTTCCAGATAAACACAATTAGAACCATTGGAAAATTTGTAATTGATCCTATTAAATAGAGGCATGATTACCTTGATCATTTCGGGATAATGAGATTTGGATTGGTTAAGGGTGTCTGTAAAGTTCTCTCCAAACTCATCTCCCCCAAAATCAAATACCTTATCAGTAGAATGGTCACACATTTGGGACATCATGTACGAGAAAGTGTGCTATGATGAGTACCATTTAAGTAATATGCATTTGTCCCAAAAAATTTTACTGATTATTCTCGTCATTTTAATCAAATTCGAAGCCATCATGATTGAAATTCCAAGTCAATGTACTTTCGAACTAATCTTCCAGTTTTTGTTAAAATTTGTCTTGTGATTCTTCAAATGTTGACATGTCCCTTGTCAATATTTTCGTTAAGACTTTATTAAAAGAGCTTTCTTTAACCCACGTTTATTTTTCATCAAATTGATGGAAAAACAAATAATTTATTTATGACCAGAAATAATCAACGAAATTGAGAGCACGTGTAATGCCGTAATGTAGCAAGATGATTGGGTTTCCTCGTTTTGATTATATTTATAGCTTTAAGACATTATCTCATATAAATATATTGATCCTACTTTTAAAGCCTGTAAAAATTATACTGGCGGACGCAATAAGTTCAAACATCTACATGAATATATTACAGCCAAATGTTGAATTTCATGGTATTCAAGAGCTTGCTCAAGAACTGCGAGAATGACTAAAACGAAACGAATGCTTTTAGTGAAATTTTCCACAGATGACCTTATTATTTTTCAATTATTGTCAAATTTAACAAAACCTTGAAGATTTCCAACCTCACTATCGCTTGGTCACGCTTATAACTTCTAGTTAACCTTGTCATTTAAAAAGTGGTACATTGTACTCAAACATTTTCACAATTATAAGTTTTTTATTGTAGTTTTCATTGAAATCAATACCAAAGTTTTCGGTCTACGTAATGTGCTATTCGAAATAAGCAAATCACTTTCTGATGGGGGAAGGGAGGCGGGTAAGGGTTCAGATAAGTAGTGAGAATGTTGGCAATGGTCTCGAGAGAATCAAAATGTCACTAAAATTGTTTAATTTTTTCATCAAGAAATAGTTAGTTTTCAGAGAAATGGAACGCCTATTGAACGGCCTGTAAAAAAACATTTAAAAAAGCACGCACTTTATTGTAATAAATTGTGAACATTGTTTTATTACGAAATCCTACCTTCCTCAAGCATTTATAAAAACTTTTATTCATATTTCACCTTCATGGATTACTTAGCATGAATATTTTTATTCAAATTTCCGTTTTGTGAACTAAACATGTTGCTGTCAGCAATTCGAAGCCACCAATTGAGACTGCTGTGGATTGCTCACTAATAAGCATTGACCACACACTCTAATTTCTTTGGCAAAGCTCTAGAGTTAACAGACTTATGACGGATTGGTTAGTGACGGGGAAGTTCCGACATGATAACCACGTAATGACTTCTGTCATTGATTGAGCGGAAAATCTTTGGCCTAGGTCTAATAATCTCATACAGGTTTTGACCGCTGTTGGGTTTAGAGGCCTCTAGTTTTGTCATAATAAAGTGGTCTTAACCACAA
>UZAE01012107.1:45866-62859 GCA_900617975.1 Rodentolepis nana
AAAACACTTGCCATTTAAAATGAATATTCAAAAATAAAAATATGGAATAATTCGATAATTATCCTTAAAAGACATGTATCGAACACATTTTAGCACAGCTTTACACAACTTTATTAAAATTCCTTTTACAAATTTCTTTAATAGCAATACTAAAACCAATAACTTTGTTTCTCGTGAAAAATATAAAAGATCTAACCAGCTGCCTATTCAAGATCCATAATAATTAGTTTTATAGCCCATCTCACTCATTGATCCATTGAAATCTCATTAAAATGAGTTTATTTAATTGATATATTTCACATGTTCAATAAGGGTGATTCAACGACAGATAGCGAATTGCCTATCGAGCAAATGTGTTAGCAATATGATCACATTAAATGGCACATATCCAAATCTTTATTTGTTAATTATACTTAAACAATGTCTATTGCCATCCATATTTACACAAAACTATTTGGAAATGTGTAGCAAAGCAATTTTGATTAAAGGAGGAAAAAATATGTATCCGAATATGCAATGTTGTCCTTCCTTTTTTTGAATTAAGATAGTTTTCATAAAAATGCAATACAATATCATTAGAATTTATTTAATTAATGATAACATAACTTTCGGTCTAAAAACTTTGACAATGAAGAATAAAATGGCAACCCGTTGCCAGGTTTGCTATATTCACTGGAAAATCCATTGAGAGATTCCAACAACAACTAGTTGAGGTAAAAAAATCTCCACTGAATTTTTGCAAATGAAAGACATGAATAGTTGCAAGCGTTACATAAATTAAATTATCTTACTTGAGTTTATATATGCGATTGAACAACCTTATGAAAAATATAAAATAAAATGAAGGACAACAGTAAATTAAATGAAGCCAATCAAAATGTCAAAGTTGCTGAAATTAACTAAACTACGTGTCCCATTCCTAATTTTTGGCCTTTAAACCAGATAGAAAATTCTGCTGAAAGTCCACTAAGTATGAATTTAAAGCTAAATACACCAATTTGCATTGATGCCAACTGACTTATCGAAATGTGTTTTCACCGACTCATAAATCAAATATTTAACGCTCGTACTTACCCGCGCTTGTTGATACCACCAGTTCACAAACTAAAGGTTTAAAAATATTTAACTAAGAGAATGATTTTTCTGTTCAATTCTCGTGATAAATAGTAATCTTTATGCAATTGCACACTTCTTTTTTCGTCATTCCGATTTTAACTTTGCTCACTTGCACATCTTCTGCAAATATCAAATATCTGTTTTTCATCTTACTAAATAGTTGTGATTGTAAAATTGCTTTCATTTTAAATTTGAGCCATCTAAGATTTTCATGAATTCATTTGGTTTTACCAAATAAAGTATCGTAAGTTCAAGCCATAACGCATTTGGATCCAAAAATTGACATTTATTTGGAAGCCGGATTGATAAATAATGGAAAGCTGTCTTTCATTCACTGCGTAAAAAACGCAATGTAAATATTTGAAAACCTTCGATTTTACTTTAAACAGCACAGCATGAACTATGGCTATTACGGCAGAACCCAATCCCTAACAATTATATAACTAATTAGTACAACTAATCCTTCAGCTCTGTCTCTCGAATGCTCTTCAATTGTCGTTTAATGAATCACAATATTACAGTTTTGCACTCTTTGTGAGTAATTGATCAATCAATGATTATTTCACTCTCAGCAAATAAACGATGAGTACCTATGATGTCAACCGATCAATTTTCAAACTAATGCGATAAATCACGTGTCGATAGACAAGAAATAAAATAAATTAATTGTTAGGGTAGATAAAGATGGCCAGGGACTGAATTTTGCAGCTATCCAAATTTGAATCAAACGATGAATTAAACGATCTACTCTTTGTAAGGTGTTCATTAGTCGAGATGAGCTTGAATATACCAAATTTAAGTTGTAGTCTTACTAATCTTAACCAGCATATTTGCATAAAGTAAAATGTTTAATCAAATTTTTGACGCACCACTGCCTATTGGTTCCACTTCCGGCATAAATACAATTATCAAAATTGCGACTAGCAATTACGTTAAATGCACCTAACACTATTTAATGACCGTGAAAAAAATTTGCGTCGAATACATTCCATTTTTTTGTTTTAAACTTCAACGCAACTAGAAATTAAGCGTTTAACAATATCAACTTAGCGTCAAATGCACACAACGTTTTACTAGCTTTCTTCAATATCCCAATTCCTTTATTCAGCAATGGTTCTCTCGTTTGATTAACATACAGTGCTCTGCTTAAATCTAGAGCAAATATCTCATTTTTCTTTGCAGATTAAGGATGATGATTTGAAAGTTATCCATATTATACATGATAAAACATTTTTTAAAGAAAACATTCATAAATCAAACTATTAACGTACGGTTGGTTGAAGTTGGAGTAGAAGAAGTTAAATATTCTGTTCCAAAACGAAATGACGAATAGACTAAAGTACTGTACTTATATGGGTGCAAAATTAACAGAATAAAATTTTCTTCACAATCACCTGGGGCTATTAATATAACTAATTAGATTGAGCCTTATCCCTAACAATTGTTTGACTAACGAGTACAATCAAGCCTTCAGCTCTTTTCCTCTAATACACGCCAATTGTCATTTAGTGATTCACAATTTCTATAATTATGCGTTTTCAGTGAGTAAATAATCATTTCGCAACCGTCTTGTTTCAAGTCCTGTAATCAAGGCAGCAATATATACTTAATAAGCAGTTGTTTAGCTCGAAAAGGATTAAATATAACTACTTTATATTAATATTCTACTATTCCAAACCACTTTCCCTGAATATGGTTACAAGATTAATTCAAATTACGACTCACCACTGCTTGTTGTCACCACCTCTGGCAAAGCTACAAACATTAAGATTTCATGTTCAAAAATTTCCTCACGGGAACGAAAGGCCTATTGTGCAGAAACAACCAACTCATAGTTGTGACTAGGAAGTACATTAAATGCCTGTAACACTCTCTATTACTTGTGAGAAAATTAATTTGCCTCGTCTTTTTTAAAATGTTTACTTCTTTCTATTCAATTTCAAAAAATGTATGACAAACATTAATCCATTCCGGTTATTCGTGACATGCAAACAACAGTTTAGTAATTTGTTTCGATGGGGTGCGCAATAGACTTACCTCCACGTGGTGCACCCTGGACAACGTATACTCAGACGGCAAAAAAGTCTATTAACTGGCGATTGACCTCTAGCGCAGTACTCATCCTACCTTTTCTCTGCCTTCATGTCTGTCTCTTAACTTTTGTAAATCACTCTTCTGTTCCCCACCCCTCGACTTCCTGTTACTTTGATGTTCCTTCCCCCTGTGAAGCCCGAAGTCAGCTAAAGGGCTAATGATAACTATCAAAACGCCTGCAGTTTTAAATAAATAAATAATTCAATAAACATTCGGCCGTTCAATTCTCTCAATTATAGTGCATATGAAATCGCTTTGCGAATCTACATTCAAATGCGTTGCCTTCGATTTGCATATTCATGAAATCGATCTTAGAGGCACTGAAATATTTTTTACAAATATCTTCATCAGATATAAACATTAACGATCAAACAAGTAACGCACGTGTGGTGGTAGCAGTAGAAGTAGCAGAAGTATTAGTGGAAGAAGTTAAATATTCTGTTCACAAACAAAATGACGTATTGGATAGATCTCTGTATATATTTTGTCGCTCAATTAACATGATAAAATTGACATCCGCCTTCCCTTATGTTCATTACTATGACTATTAAGACAAAACACAATTCCTAACAATTACATAACTCACTTATACAATTAAGCCTTCAGCTCTGTCTCTCAAATAATCTTCAATTGTTGTTTACTGAATCACAACTTCTCCAGTTATGCACTCTTTGTGAGTAATTTATCAATCAATGATTATTTCACTTTCAGCCAAAACAATATGCCTATCTATAATGGTAATAGATCGACTTTCAAACTGATGCGATAAATCAAGGGTCGATGGACAAGGAATAAAATAAATTAATTGTTAGGGTAGATGAGCTTGAATTAAACATTCATAAATTGCAGTCTTACTAATCTCAACCAGCATATTTGTATGAGGTAAAACGCTAAATCGAATTTTCGACTCACCACTGCTTGTTGTCTTCATCTCCGGCGTTTCTGCAAAATTCGAATTTGCAATGTTCAAACATTTTAAGTAAAGTGACATTATTCAACTTCAATTTTAAGAGTTTATCAATTTGACTATTACACAGAGACAAAGTTTTCACGGATCTTTACTACGAAGAAAGCAGTAAACATGCAGTTGTTTGTTTCTATTTATCGCCCAATTATCATAACAGCATTCTGATTTATTACGCGTAATTTATTCATTCAATTATTAATGATTTTGCTGTTTGTTTGGCTCAAAATGCACTAATTATATATGATGCTCATGAAATTGCTTCGCGATTTAGCTTTCAAATGTCTAATTTTACGTTTGAAGGTTAATGAGGTAGTTTCAACAAAGTTATAATAGCATTTATGGAAAACTAATTTTAAAAGAAAACATTCAGAAAACAAAACGGACACGTACGTGTAGTAGTAGTAGAAGCTGTAGTAGGAGTAGTAGAAGTAGTGGAAGGGGTAAAATATTCTGTTCATAAACAAAACGTCGAATGGACTAAAGTACTGTATATATTTAGGTGTAAAATCGACAGAAAAAAATGACTTTTACCTTCAAATGCGTCTATTTATATAACTATTATGATTGAATCCTATGCCCTAACCCTTATCATACAAATAATTATTACAGCATTACTTTCATCTCATTTTCTCCAGTGCTCTCTAATTACCATTTAGTGAATCACACTTCCTCCATTTGTACGCGGTTTGCGAGTAATTAATCTATCTTTTATCATTTACTTAAAGCAAATAATGAATTTTGCAACCGCCCGAATTCCCTCTTTACGATCGAGTCAATATGTATATATATATATATATATATATATATATATTGTAGGCTATTTTTTAATTCAAAAGTACTTGCATGGTTTATTGTTTGATCACATTTGTACTATATTAACCCAACTACAGATTCTCCACTATTTGACTCCAAAAATATTAAAAGTGACATGCTTTAATATTTAATTTAAGTGAATGAAAAGTTATTCAATTCAATGGAACTGCATGGTAGCATAAAATGTACTCTAATCTTAATTAAAATATGTAAGAAAATCAATTTGTCTGTCAGACACCATGATTTTTTCCAAGTTTCTTTTTTCGGAGAAATGATCAAAACATTCCACATTTTTTTCTATTTACTGTCCGATGCCTGCTTTGTATTGGTTTCTTTAATTTATTTTAATCAAAATGATTTTGCTGATTAATTTGATTGAAATGCATCGTTCAAATATAGTGCCTGTGAGATTGCCTGGCGTTTCGGCATCCAAAAAAGTTTAATAGATTTTAGACTATCTTTAAGCTTCTTTTAAATAATATTTTCATTAGATGCTAAGATTTAGTGGTCAAAAATAGTTACTCACGTGTGGTAGTTGTAGTAGTTGTAGTAGTAGTACTGGTAGTGGTAGTAGTAATTGTTGTTGTTGTAGGAGTTAAATATTCTGTTCATAAACAAAGTGACGAATTGGCTAGATCTCTGTTTATATTTTAGAGCTCAATTAACAGAATAGAATTGACTTTCGCCTTCCCATATGTTCATTACTATGGCCATTACGACTGAACCCCAATTCCTAACAAGCATATAACTCTCTTGTACAATTTAGCCAACAGCTGTCTCTCAAATGATCTCCAATTGTCGTTTGCTGAATCACAATTCTCCTTAAATTCTGACTCGCCACTGCATTTTCAAACTACCTCCCTTCATCTCTGCGAAAATCAAAATTGACACAATTATAGTAATAATATTCTTCTTGAAATTCTACTGGCAAACATATTTAATGTTCTTGACACTTCCTAATATTAGTGAAACGGGGTGTGCGATAGACTTACCTCCACGTGGTGTACCCTGGGCAACGTATACTCATACGGCAAAAAAGTCTATTAACTGGCAATTGACTTCAAACTACCANGACTTTCGCCTTCCCATATGTTCATTACTATGGCCATTACGACTGAACCCCAATTCCTAACAAGCATATAACTCTCTTGTACAATTAAGCCAACAGCTCTGTCTCTCAAATGATCTCCGATTTTCGTTTGCTGAATCACAATTCTCCTTAAATTCTGACTCGCCACTGCATGTTCAAACTACCTCCCTTCATCTCTGCGAAAATCAAAATTGACACAATTATAGTACCAAATTTCTTCTCGAATTTCCACTGGCAAGCATGTTTAATGTTCTTGCCACTTCTTAATATTATTGACACATTCAATTGGACTCTCAGATATCGTTAGCTTTTTCTCAGTATTCTATTTCGACCATTCAAAATGCCAAACATCTGTCTATTTCTATTTATCGTCAGATGCTCAATCCAGAAAGCTGGTTTGTTATCGTTTCCTTCGAGTTGTCAAAAAATTATCTTTATTCAGCCAAATTGTACCGTTTAAAATAAAGTGGTCAAAGGATTGCTTTGCAATTTGGCATCCGATTCGTAATCTTTGATTCGCAAGTTAATGCAATCAACATTAGGTCAAATTTAATCAATTTTTGCAGTAATGCTTATTAGAGATTCAAAGATTTATAGCTAAAAGTACTATGCTCGTGCTGTTGAAAAATGGGTTAAATTATCTGTTCTCATACTAATGACGAATAGACTGGAGTTCTACATTATTGGTGTGTAGAATAAACGGAATAAACTCAGATATTTCAATTAATATAACTAGTTCAGTAATTTGAGTTTGTTCCATTAATTTAATTTTATTCATAATTTATTTAAAATATGTGGAAAACGTAAAAAATTTAAACATATTGTTTGATGAACAATATACAATACTCACCTGTCATAGTGGTTGTGGTTACATATTCTATTGCAATAGAAATTGTAAATTGATTATATTTCCTCATGAAATTCTGTTGACATTTATTAAGAAAGAAACCAACTTTCGCATTCCGTTACATCTGGAGAAGTACCTACGGTTATAGAATATCTCTTGATTACGTCATTATGAAGAGATATATTACATGTCATTAATATTGACGTACCATCTCTGGTCCAGTCGATAGTGACACCTAAGATTGATGAACTAGCAGTAAATGACAAAAATGTGATATTTTCCATATTTTCTTGATGAATCTCGTATGTGTAGTCCAGACTATCTTGCAGTGCGTTAACTGTTAAGTCCCCTGTGAAATGAAAAATTTGTGATTACATATATCGATTTGTATAAGTAGTGCCTGCCACCTTCACTTACTACAAGTTTGTCCAGGTGATTGGAAAACAAGTTGACTTTTAAACCATTCGCAAATCAACACACCACCTCTGAACAAGTAACCCTTAGGGAAATAATTTACAATTGAGTCTTTTATTTCATAAATGTCGTCGTCAAGCTAGTTATAAAATCTATATGTATATTATGACTTCTACTTTCTAGTCCAAATAACAATACGATAATTTCAATCAGGTTGATAAGTAACATACATCAAAATCGAAATTCGTGTTTATGATGGAAAAATTAACATTAACCGATTCGCTTCCTTTTGCAAATCGAATGAACGGGAACGAAGTATCCAGCTTGAGATAATCTAAAAACATCGACAATTTATACATGCAAATAAGTTGGCAACGAAACAATCAAAAGCATTCAAATATTTAACATTAACTCTATAATAATTCTTCTGATATACTAGCCACTTACCATTTTGACTAAGCTTGAAATCACATTTGGAAACGAAATTGATAATACAATTGCCCTTTCTTCCTCTGGTAAATATTTGGTCTATTACTGGTCCATCTTTTATTGAAATATTAACATATCTAATACAATTTTGGTGACTATATTTACTCAATTACCGTTTTCGATGCTGCAAGGGCTCAATTTCTGGCCTCCCCCCAACTGGTATTCACCACCTTTAATCTCAAGTTGCAAGGTTCTCTTTCTCAAAACGCCGTAAATTCTCTGAAGATGAAGACAGTACTAGTTTATTTGAGATAATAGGATAAAACAAAACTTACTTAATGCATAAATACGTACTGTTGGTTCGCTTGTCATAATCAACAAATGCTCTGTTTCTGCATTCGGCGTTGTGACGATTTTTGAACAAACTTTACCGCTTGAATATAACTTCACGTTGACAAATGCGCCGTTGGCTTGCAGACATGCAAAGACTAACACTGTGGCGATCATTTACACAGATTTATATATCTCTTTATTGAGAAAATATTGCTTCCTTACCAAATGAAATCCTTTATTGTGCAATCAAAACAAGGTCGCAATGCATCGCGAGATCAGAACTGTGCAAAATACTATATCCTGGTGTGCCGTGTTATATTGTTTTGAATTTATGAAATACAGTTACTTTGAATTTCACACTTTATTTCAATGGTGACACAGTAACATTTACAAAGTGAATGTGTTTTGCAACGATTTGTTCGTTCAAATGTCTCATGTTCATCATGAAAGGAGATAGAAGCATGCCGTAGAGTAAGGTATCGTTCCAAAATGGTGTAAATTCTAAGCAAGCTTAAATGTATACTAACATTCTTCCTGATTGATTAAAGTACTCACATTTGTGTGCACTGGAACTCTATGTATAAACTAAACAGTTAGCTCTTCGAAGTGGAAGGTCACTTAAAATTCCATTTGGCATTGGTGGTTTAGTTAAACATTGCTTTGGCTTTTCAAATTTTACACCCAGATGATTTACTATTTATTAATATTTTAACTTGCATACTCCATGAAATGGTTTAATTGATATCTTTTTAAACAAAATATTGTTTATTCTTCATAATTAAAAATCGAAATATTAATGATAACCTCTTGACCAAGAAATGAACTCAAATGGCTGGTTTTGTTGAGAAAAAAATGAATTATTGAATTTCGACGTGGATTTAGCCGTTCAGACGAAGAGCATGATCTGATGACACTTCCCATCTCAGAAATCATCCGTCTGCAAAGTTTCTGCAGAGAAACAATATCAATCAATTTTGTAACTTAAATTCTTGAATCAAAACAGCTCAAGAGTATATACGGCTTTTCTTGCTATGACAGTTACTAAAATCATAAACGCTCTAAGGAAAGTTTCATTCAATCTACTACGAAATGTGTAAACCAACTACATCTCCTTCAGAAGACGATGGATGTGTTGCATGTCTATATATGAAAGGCCATGAGAGAAAGCCACCAACACAATGGGCGGCATGAGTTTTAACACCAACCTCGAGGGCTCACATCCAAGTGGTGAGCCCTAGACAACGTGAACATATGCTCATACGGCAAAAAATCTATTAACCTGAAATTGACTTAAAATTACAATGACCCCACTGTACGCCATATCTCACTTTAATAACAGTACTCACTTCATCCGTTTCTTCACACTTGTGTCCAACGCTTTTAAATCTCCGAATCACTCCTTTGTTCCTCTCCCCAACGCCTCCCACCCCCCACCTCGATTGATAAGACTTTTATGTTTCTACTCTCCGTGAAGCGAGAAGATAACAAAATAACTAATGATAGCTATCACACTGCCTGCTATTTGATATAAATTAACAGTTAAAACTGCTAAACATGGTTGATATATTCATATTCACATTGTAATAATTTCGAAATATATATGCAGTTTTCAAAAGTACGGAAGAATGAGTAGTGACAATGCATCTGCAGAAAATAGTCTTTCACCATTATTCCTCTGATTTTTTACTTTAATCTTTGAGATTTCGCATATGTAAATTAACATTGAAATAAAGTGGTTAAATCAAATTTGTTTTCTTTGCCTTGTGCCATATTGTAATTATTTTACTAATTTTGCCATTTTTGCCTATTAATTTTAAATAAAGAATTGGCCCACTACTAAAATTACAAATTTTTCTTTCATAATGAGTTCATAGTACGTTCAAATTATCACGTAGGTCTTGGCATAAATATGTTTATTTTTATAATTTTGTTTTCTTCATGAAAATTTACTATCGATGAGTCATTAATTTCCAAGGTCACTCGAAAGATAATATATGTTTAAACAAAAAATTTTTTCGAGCAATTCACACATATTTTAATGCTTCGTGAGTTTCATTTTCTATTTTTACATGTAAAGGTTTTCAAACTGATCCCAAAGAACTTATTATCCTCACCAGTGAAGGTGCGTTTGATGATGTGGATAGCAATATTTCGCATTAATGTCTACGTAAAATGGTTTGTCTATAGTTCTTCAAGGAGTATATTTATTTTCAAGCACAGGGCATCGGAATGCTATCCGTTCATAACATTTTAATAATTAACATTGAAATCACTGATCAAATGTCATTCCTCGGCCACCATCTTTACTAAATAGTAGAAATTCAAATTACTCAATTACGTTTTCAGTATGGGTTTCAATTTCTTTGGTTTTCTTCAATTGTGCAATTTAAATAAGGTTGCTTAATGGCTGTCAAATCAATCTGATGCTTTCATTTCAAGTCAGCCTATTACCATTGGGTGCCAAATAACTCAAACATGCTTTGAAATCAAAATTCTTCAGAATAGGGAAGCATAATGGGAAATGAAATTTCACAATTATTTATTAAATTTAATTAATTAGTTCGTGAGTCATAAAATGTTTGCATTAAGCACTTCCAGAAAGCTCACTTGCAAATGGCATATAGCGATTCAGTTAAATTAGACCAAAATAATATTTCACTACATTTGAGGATTATGCTGATAAAACCATGATATATATTATTAAATGGTGATTATTGAACATTGTAAGCACATATGTAACAAAACTCCAGTTATTGAATTCCGACATGGATTTAGCGGTTTAGACGAAGGACATGGTCTGATGACACTTCCCATCTCAGCAATCGTACCTCTGCGGAGAAGAAAATTGTGGCTTCGCGTGTTATATAGGTACTGATTACTGAATTCTGATAATCGATTCAAGAATGTAAAACGCCATCTGGGTTATTGGAGACAATGGCTAGAATAAACGTTTTGTTGCAATGTCCAGGCCTTCATATGAAAGTTAATGCATGCAAGTGAAATGAAGGCTAGAATTTTAGCTTTGGTTGGAAAAGGGTAATTTTTATTTTGCTTCCAATATAACGTTTTTGTTCACTGTACAAAAACGTTTTTAAAATGACATTTGTTTAAAAAATCATTGAGGTTGGTGAAGTTAAAAATCGTTCATCATGTAAAAAAAATTCTTCTTGTGCCTTTAAGCAATTTACAAAAGGTTTGTTGAAACGTCCCTTAATTTATTAAAGAATATTGCGTCCGCTATTTACACGCAAATTGTTACTTTGCAATAAATACACAATATTGTCTGTCATTTTTTTCCGATTTTATTTCATAAATCGACAAAATTCTCAATCTTATACTTAATTTATAATTAGGGATCTGTTTGATTAACTATTGTCCAATCAAAATAACAGTTTTTTTAAAAACATCTCAGTCTACGTTTTCCACCACATTTTGCGGCCAATTGAACAAAAGACGATCTGTAAATGCACATACATAGTTGGGCAAAGTTTAAATTCAATCTCTTTTTTAAGGCCATTTATTTCATATGAATTTGATATTCATTACGTTTCGATCTTATAGAATAGCCTCATAAACGGATTTATGATATCTGATTTGATTTTCTATAGATATACTTATTCTAAGAAAGGACCTCAATTGCATCGTTTTATAAAGTATTTAATAAAATTAAACTATTTTGGAAATTTATTTTACGAATTACTTTATTGATTAATAACTTCAACGTGTTCTGTAAGATATTCAAATCATCTTTATGCTCCACCATGTCAAGGTCAACTTGCAAACACTTTCACATACCACATTTTCCATCCATAGGCTAACGTTTTTAACAGTTTTAGTAGAGTCAGACCACTTTTGCAACCTCTCAGGGAAGGGTACCTTGATGACCATTTGAGAAATCCTAATTATCAATTTATTCATCCTTAAAATTTAATTCCTTTAAAATTATTTTCACTTTTTTCTAATTACAATCATTTCCAATGCGGAACTCTTTATTATCAACCTACATCTGCCTATTTCAAATAAAAGATTAATAAAATAAATAAAATTAAATTCATTTAAAGTGTTTTAAATTCAAATAATTGACAAAAAGGGTGTGAGCAAGATCTAAACAGGCATTTTAATTCTAAAAAGTTTTCTGAATTAGATTGGTTCGTAGTTTCACCGAATCGATTAAAAAAATACTTATATTTCGGTTGGTAAGCTGAAACCCAAGATCAAATTGAATTTATCACAGTTAATTTGGGACAATAGAGAAATTTGAAAAAAATGATTCGTTCAATACAAAATCTATAAATTGCATTGCCATCTCCAATTAATTTCTGATCATTATTATACTGTTTTTTACAGTTTTTACCTATTCTTAATGATGGTGCTTTTAATTAGTAAAAATGTTAAGCTGTTTCGTATTGAAAACATTTTTGATATCAAACAACAATTGTTAAACATGGTTGTACTTCAACACTATTAATTCACTCATTCTTTGCCATTTAGTACAAACTATTTTTTGTGTTCTCGTTGTTTAAGGGAAAGAAAAGCATTAAACATTAATTATTATTATTTCAATTGGCAGGCTTTACCATTAGCCTCTTAATTGACTTTGGCTTTCATAAGGAGAGGGGGGAGAAACATAAAATGTAGTTAATTAATACCAGTTCATTAGTTGTCTTCTGGCTTCCCACTATCTCTGGGTTTCTGTCGTTATCTTTAGGGCTGGACACCAAATCAGGTGGGTCTTCTCCATTTCCTCATGTAGATCAAAGAGAAGGCATGCGAGCTAGGTGTATGTTCTTAATCTCTGAAGGTGTTTTGCCAAGCAATCGTGTTCGGTACGCAGTCTAAACTCAGCAACGGCTTCGATTCTTGACTCGTCGGCTATGTCGCAGAGTGCCACTGTCCACCGTTTCTACTTTCTTCGAGCTTTAAGTTCGTTGCACCTTGAGCTTTTGAATTCTCTCCTGTTTAAGGTTTATATTGTGTGGAAAGAAATCGGCCTGTCTATGCCTTGCAAAATTGTTGTCCCCTTCTTAGCAAGTGCGTCAGCAAGCTCGTTGCTTTTAACGCCACAATTTCCAAGGATCCATTTTAGAACCACTGTTTTGTTTTTTTCTCTCAATAACTGATAGAGTTTTTACATTCGCATATTTCGGCTATTTTAGTTGACTCTCTGTTTCCAGTTGAGTTTATTTCGAATTCGGTTCTTTTGTGACAATGCTGCTTTGTAGAAAGAGAAGAGTTCGGAGTTCTAGTATTTCACGGGGTTTTCCTTGTGCTTCTTAATCGTTTCGCCGATTAGCTCATTAATAATGAACGTGACGTCATGTGTAGACAAGGGAAGGAATATTTAGAAATGGAAATATGGAATAATTCGACAGTAATCCTTATAAGACATGCATCGGACACATTTTGGGCACAGTTTTACACAAATTGATTAGAAATCCTTTTACAATTTTCTTAAACAGTAATACTAAAACCAATAACTTTGTTTTCCATGAAAATATAAAAAGCAGCATGGCTCTTCAACATCCATAATTATTAGTTCTTTAAATTATTATCTAACTCATTGACACATTGAAATAAGCAAAATTCGAATTGTAATCTCATGAAAATGAGTTAATTTAATTGATCTATTTACTTTGCGTTTTGCGTGTTTAATATGGGGGCTTCAAGAAAATTTGCGAATTGCCTTTCAAGCAAATGGGTAAACAATTAGATCACATTAAAAAGCACATATTCAAATATTTAGTTTTTATAAAAACTTAAACAATGTCTATTGGCATCCATATTTACATATTTACATATATACTTTTACTTTATAAAAGCATTCATTGGACAAAGATCATGTAAAGTCAGATTTGGAAATGCTCTATCAAACTCCAATCTTTTACAAACAGGCCTTCCACAGAGAGCTGTCACAAGCTGCACTCGTTTCAATGTCTTCATCAATGGCATAGCCGAATTAGTACAGACAATCACGGGCATTAAGTGCTTACTTTATGCAGATGATCTGGTACTATGGTATTCCGCCCCCAAGAAAAACACTCAGGAGAGGATGGAAAATGCCCTAAATTGTGCACTTAAACTACTATCAAACTGCTGCGACAGCAATGGAATGGTTATCAACACAGCAAAAACTGCATTCCAAACATTTTCTTTGGCTCGTCACAGCATAAACCCACTTCTAAGGTACAAGGATACTACCACGAGCATAAACCCACTTCTAAGGTACAAGGATACTACCCTAGAAAAAAACCAATGAGTTCACTTATCTCGGAATGACGTTTTACACAATGCTAACGTGGAAAAGTCCCATTGATTAAATAGCACAACGAATCTCCAATAGCCTGAATGTACTGAAGCGTCCTGCTGGTAGCGTATGAGGCTTTGCACGCTTAACTCTTAACACCATTTACATTATGTTTATTCAGACAATAATGTTGTATTCCGGGGGTGTGCGTTAGACTTACCTCCACGTGGTGCAACCTGGGCAACGTATATTCATACGGCAAAAAAGTCTATTAACTGGCAGTTGACTTCTGACTTCAAACAACCATCACCTCACACTATGCCATATTCGACTATTTCCACAGTACTCGCCTCACCTTCTTTCTACCTTTGTGTTTGTCTCTTACATCTTTGAAACACTCTTCTGTTCCCCCCCTCACTCCCATTTTTTTTCAATTTGATGTTCCTTCCCCTCTGTGAAGCCTGAAGTCAACTAAAGGGCTAATGATAACCATCAAGACGCCTGACATTTGATATAAATAAATAAATATGTTGTATTGCTGTGAACCACACATTACAGCCACAGAGGTGACTCTCAAACCACTCGAGAAGGCTCCAACCAAGCATTACGACTAATTACTGGAGGGATAAAATCACCACCATTGGTGCAATGCTCCTAGTTACAGGAAGCACCACATGTTTCCTTATCAAAGAAACGGCCTTGATCTTGTATGAGAAGCTACTGCTCATGACAATTTTAAATTCTTTAGCACCTTAAAGAATAGACCAAGATATCTGAAAGCACAATCTGGTCTAATACAGAAAGCCATAGAACTGAAGAAAGCATTACAAATCGATGACAAACCAAAAAGCCTCTCTCTACCCATCAACCCATTNCCACTTTCTCCCAACACATCAAAGGCGCCCTTGATGTAAGAAATACCCTTACGGCTGTNATTAACTGGCAGTTGACTTCTGACTTCAAACAACCATCACCTCACACTATGCCATATTCGACTATTTCCACAGTACTCGCCTCACCTTCTTTCTACCTTTGTGTTTGTCTCTTACATCTTTGAAACACTCTTCTGTTCCCCCCCTCACTCCCATTTTTTTTCAATTTGATGTTCCTTCCCCTCTGTGAAGCCTGAAGTCAACTAAAGGGCTAATGATAACCATCAAGACGCCTGACATTTGATATAAATAAATAAATATGTTGTATTGCTGTGAACCACACATTACAGCCACAGAGGTGACTCTCAAACCACTCGAGAAGGCTCCAACCAAGCATTACGACTAATTACTGGAGGGATAAAATCACCACCATTGGTGCAATGCTCCTAGTTACAGGAAGCACCACATGTTTCCTTATCAAAGAAACGGCCTTGATCTTGTATGAGAAGCTACTGCTCATGACAATTTTAAATTCTTTAGCACCTTAAAGAATAGACCAAGATATCTGAAAGAATCTGGTCTAATACAGAAAGCCATAGAACTGAAAAAAGCATCCACCTATAAGAATAGACCAAGACATCTGAAAACACAATCAAATACAGAAAGCTATAGAACTGAAGAAAGCGTTACAAATCGATCATCAAAAAGCCTCTCTCTACCCATGAACCCATTAGCAGACACTTGTGTTGCACCCAACTGCTTGACTTCTTCAGGAAATCAAAAACCCTCCAGAGCAAATGCGCT
Source organism: Rodentolepis nana (assembly GCA_900617975.1). NCBI lineage: Eukaryota > Metazoa > Platyhelminthes > Cestoda > Cyclophyllidea > Hymenolepididae > Rodentolepis > Rodentolepis nana. The sequence continues at coordinate 61,890 of UZAE01012107.1, forward strand.
CACTGGCCCTTGAGACAATCAAGCAACTATCCTGGAGATCAATGGCTCCAAGTCTTCACTGATAGGTCACACATAGAAAGCCAAGCACACGTTGGTGCAGGTGTCTTTTCTGAACTCTTCTCTTTCTACACAGAAGTGGGACCATTGAGATCTACTTTCGAAGGCGAATTAGAGGCCACAAGAATAGCACTATGCCAATTATGTTGCCTGGATGCGAAATTTACCAAAGCGGTGAAACATTCGGACTCATATTTATCAATAGACTAAATTGAAAACATAGAGCCACCTAAAAACGCTGAAATAAACGAATATAGAAAACTTTATCAGCTGCTGAGAGAGAAAAACAAACAGTGGTCCTAAAATGGATTCCTGGTCACTGTGGCATTAAAAAGCAATGAGCTTGCCGACGCACTTGGTAAGAAGGGGACAACACATGGACCGGCCGATGTCTTTCCACACAATGAAGGCCTTATTCAGGAGAGAATTCCAGACCACATGATGGAACGAACGTAAAGCTCAAACAAAGGAGAAACAGTGGGCAGTGGCACACTCCGACATAGCCGTTGCTGAGTTTAGACTTCGTAACAGACACGATTATTTGACAAAACACCTTCACAGATTGGAAGCATACACTCAGCCCACATGCATCCTATGTAAACTACATGAGGAGATGGAAAAGACCCACCTGATTCGGTGTCCAGCCCTAAAGACATCGACGGAAAGTCAGGGATACTGGGAAGCAAGAAGACAGCTATTGAACTGCCATCAATTAACTTCTATATATGTGTGCAACACCCCAACCCCTTGGAGAAAGTTGAAGTCAAAGTCTAAGGGCTAATGATAAATATCATAAAGCCTGCAATTTGAAATAATAATAATACGTTTTACACAAAGTAATTTGGAAACGCTTGCAAATCTATTTGACCAGAAGTTAAGGGAAGATAAATTATTAATACATATATGCAATATT